>OX608073.1:49619778-49859778 GCA_951509635.1 Eupeodes luniger
TCAGTTAAATTGTTTTATTTAAATATTAAAGATGAAGATACAAAACATTTTAGTATCTTAATAGAGATTTTCAAATTTTGACATTTGCATTGTCTGTAATTTATATAAATTTTATATTTATTGTTTTGAAGGTAATACTTTCAAATTAATACAAATATTTTCTTTTATTAACTTCTCATAGGAAGTTATTGTAATTGATCGATTTGTCGAATTGAACATTTTGACATTTCTTGACGTTTCAAGGTCCCTAGAGCCGAAATAAAAGATTTTTAGAAAGATGTCTGTGAGTACGTGTGTACGTACATTCGTACGTCCGTACGTCTGTACATCTGTACGTCTGTACGTCGGTACGTCCTTACTTTGGCGACGGTTTTTCCGTCGACCATAAATCAAGAACCAGAAGAGATATCGACTTCAAATAAATTTTGTTATACAGATAATAAGGCAGAAAGATGCAGAAAGGGCTCTCAAGAAAAATTAGTGGGTGGTTTTTTCACCATAGCAGTTCAAAATAAAATGCACGACTGGGTCGCACGAACTTGCTCCTGTATTCAAAGAGTCTTTTAAAAAAGTATCTATGTATATAAGATTTAAAAATATACCTGTAAAATAAGTTTGTCTTCAAGCATATAAATGCCATTTGATTTTGTCGAAAAAACCTCCATTTTTCAATTTTTTTGGGAGGGGGTTACATTCAATACAGTTAAAATAATTTTAAAAAAAAACTAATTTAAGATTCAAAATTTTACCTGAAAAATAAGTTTGTCTTCAAAAATTTAAATGCCATTTTATAAATAAAAAAGCCCTTGATTTTTCAAACAAAATTTTCGAAAATCGTTAGAGCGGTTTTTTTTTAAATTAATTTTTTATATATAAAATTTTTCAATTTTGTTCTAAAAATATTTTTGGTATGCAGTTTTTAGTGATTGTAAATATACGCTCTACATTTGAATCCCGTAAAATAATGTTGAACCATTTTTGAGATATAGAATTTTGAAAAAAAAAATCAATATTTTTTTTAAAATCCAAACAAAAAAAAATTGCACTTTTGATAATCAAGTATTGTTAAAGCAATATAAGAGCTTATTCACAAAAAAAATTATTGAAATCAGTACATAAGTTGATGAGAAAATTAAAAAACAAAATAACGGTTCTATGAGCGGTACCGTTCCTGAGCAATACAAAAATATGTTTTTCTTATTAAAAGAAGCCAAGTTAAAAAATAAAATTTTAGAGAAAATTAAAAAAAAATCGATCGGTTTGTTTTTGAGAAAATTCGAATTATCGTTTTTTGACCAAAAAAATTGTATGGGGGCCACTGTTAGTTTTGATCTTAAAAAAAAAATGAAAAAAACGCCTAACGCGAATCTGCTCAAAACCTTAACTTCCAAGTTTGAACTCAATCAACCCAATGGTTTAGGCTGTAGGAGCGTGGACAGACAGACAGAATTTTGCACGAATGCAAAACTTGCCATATAGTTCCTATATGTCGCAAGTAAAAAGGTGAACATTTTGGTTAACCCTAAATATCTCACGAACCAATAACGCTAGAGACTTGAATTAAATTTTTTGTTATATATCGTAACGTGTTACGAAACAAGTATATTTTTGGAAAAAAAATCCAATTAACGGTTTTTTTTATAAGTCAGAAAAACTGAAAAAAATTTTACGACTAAAATATGATTTCATCTCCAAAACAATTTTGTGCAACGAAGAATGATGTTTTTGTCATCTGATAAAATTTTGAGAAAAATCTTATTGTCAGTTTTTTATAAAAAATAAAAACCTAAAAAAAAATTAATAAAAGTTTTTAAAAATTGAATTTCGACTCAAATATCTTTTCAATACTTTGAGATTTTGGCTTTAAACTACTTTTATCTTTCAATAAATATTGTTGTCAACATTCAGTAAAATTTTGAAAAAAATCGAATAGACAGTTTTCTTACAAAAAATTAAAAACCTAAAAAAAAAATTTAATAAAAGTTGGTAAACATTGATTTTCGACTCATATATCTTTTAGAAATTTGAGATTATGGTTTCTAACTAATTTTAACTTATAAGAAATATTGTTTTCAACTTTATGAAAAATTTTGAGAAAAATCGAATTAACAGTTTTCTTACAAAAAATAAAAACCTAAAAAAAAACAATACTAAAACTTGGTAAAAATTTACTTTCGACTCAAATAGCTTTTCAAAAATTAAAAATATTGGCTTCAAGCTTATTTTATTTCACAGAAAATATTGCTTTCGATATTCAGTAAAATCAACAAAAAATAGTACGCAAATTTGGTAAAAATTGATACATATAGACAAACTTTTAAGCAAGACAAATCAACATTCGGAATGGGAAATTATCAGTGTGGGTCGCATCCCAGCCACTTTACAGAACTTTAAAATTAAACTCGTTCATATGTAAAGGGTCTTTCAATAGAAATTAAAATTTTAACTATTGATAGCAGTTACATATTTTAGGCTACATCTGTCAAATTAGCTGTCATTTATTCATTCTGTTTTTCTTAATCATTTTGGAGCGTCCAAACACATTAAAATGATTAAATTAATTTATCAAAATGGATATTCTAATCGGACATCGTCCCACCCGCTTCCACGTTATGCAATCCATCCATCAGCCAACGTTGATCGCTTTTAGTAGATGATTACCAACTTCTAAATTGGATGATACAGGCACATACAAACGATATGTGGTTGTGACTGTGACTGGGAAAGGCAGAGTGTGGCAATGCATTTCACATTCGTGTAGTACGGCTTAAGAACGAATCTCTGTATTTTTCAACACGACCCAAGTTGGGTTCGGGGGTATACTGATGAAGATGAGCATTCCTGGAGGAGCAGGTGTTACGGTTCAATTGTTTGAGAAGAAGAATTCAACTTTCGATAAGAAAAGGTGGGATAAGAAATTTTACGAAAGTGATTCGGCGGTATCATCACAATTTGAATGCTTTTCTTCTAATCCTGTCCAAAAGACTTAAGTAAGTTGCTGGAGCACCAGCCCGGAGATCGGAATTATACTTAAGCATTGAAAATCTTTTAGATAAAGGCGAAATCAAAGGGACAGACAATTTTCTTGCATCATTTCAGGAAACCAAAACATCTAGCGGAGATCACAATTATTGTGAGATCACAATTATGATATTTCCACCAAAGGTCATACCGAGAATTTCGAGATGTTCACATTTTTCTTGATGCAAGTGACACTCATGGATAGTGGCAAAGGCAGCATTTAATTTCAGGCGCATTAAATTCCATAAACCGTTTCAAAATACTGTCTAGGTCAGAATTTAATGAGTTTAGTATACGTTGCCATTGAAAATCCAAATTCACATCCGAAAAACAGGGTTGCGAAACTAAGAGAAATTAGTAAACCTTAAAAGTAAAGGGTGATTTTTTAAAAGCTATAGGAAAGTTTTTCAAAAAAAAACACATAAAATTCAAAAAAATACATGAAATATTTATTTGAATCGATAGTACGTCCATACAATTTAATGTTTGAAGATTATTTCATGAAAATGTTGACCTTGACTGCGTCTCAAATGGTCCATCCGTTTAGTCGAATTTTGGCATACTCTTTCCAACATTTCGGCCGGTATCTCACGAATAAATGCTTCAATGTTGTCTTCCAATGCGTCAATTGAAACGGGCTTGTTTCACAGTTACGTTACGATTCGCAACATCTTTGAACAAGTACGGTCCAATGATGCCACCATAAGCCCATAAACCGCACCAAACTGTGACTTTTTCTGGATGCATTGGTAGATCTTACAATGCTTCTGGCTGATATTCACTCCAAAATCGACAATTCTGCTTATTTACGTACTCATTGAGCCATAAATGAGCTTCGTCGCTGAACATAAGAAGCGCGTGATGAACTTTTTTAACAGAGCACGCATTTTGATAATAAAATTCAATAATTTGCAAGCGTTGTTGATTCATGGTTAAAATATAGACCAAACTTAAGATGTTTGACAGTGAAAAAAAACACGAAACAAAACGTGAAACGTGGTAAGTGGATTAGTAGTAGAGTCAGAACAGAACCCTCCGGCACACCAGCATTTATTTTATAGTTTTCAAAATCAAACTAAGTAGGGATTCCAAATTTTTTTCGAAGGCGCGTATTTTGAATAAAAGAGACAATACATTATAGCATCGACAAGTCATTTACACACACTTTATTTTATTTGAATTCAAAGTTGGGAACCACCCGATGAAACCCGATGAAATATTTAAATAAATATTATTAAAAAAGACAGAAACATGTTTGAAGCAAATTTTCCGTGGGTGGAAAAAGAATACGTAGCATCATGAGTCTCAAGTATTTAATCTTTCAAACAGCTAAATACATCTCCAAAAAATACTTAAAAAAGTCAACAATCCTTGATCACTTGTTCTTTCTTTAAATAATACGGTCTGTTGGGAACATTCTTCATTTCGTTGTTTTGAGAATAATGTAATTGTGATAGCCTTGTGTCTCCTTTTACGTGAGCAAACCTTTTGATTTTTGATTTCCTAAAAAATATTGTGTGCCATTTATAAAAAAAAGAACAAAAATTTATAGAGAATCCTTTTGATGTTTCTTAGAAGGAATGAGAAAAATAAGAAATAAAATCTCTTCAATTACAACCAACCTTGACAATTTCTTTAAATCCCTTTGCTTCGTTCCCTTCTCACCAAAATACAAGCTATAAGTTACTGGGAATCAGTTTTCCTTTAAGTAAAAACGAAATTCTTTCAATAAAACACGCCTAGTAATTACAAATGGTTTCAATAAAATTCCCTTCTTTGATGACTATTGACCATTTCTAGATGTTTTGGTTCACTCTTTCTTTTATTATCCACAAATTAATGTTCTTGACTTAATGATAAATGTTTTTCCTGTATCGATTATGTTTAGTGTCTTACGTAATATTGTTTGATGAGTTTTCTTTCTTTTCAATCGTAAAAATGTTACATACTTCCTTTCTTAAGAAGTCAACCTAATTTTGGTTCTGTTCGAATCGTTCGTTCAATCGATTCTATATACGCAATACATACTCGTAAAAGATGTTCGTTCACCCAAATGAATTTCAAAACCAAATTTGATGTTAATGTAAAAATGTGTATAAATAAAGCTATAGAATTTATGATAAACTTTATTACGTGTCTCAGTTGAATTTATAGATCGTGACTCGAGAACACGTTCTTTTTTTTTTTGTTCTTTCCTTGAAATAAAATCTAACCACGATATAAAAATAAAAATGCTATATGTTCACTATTTTGTCATTTCCTTTCATGTTTATCCAATTGAGAAATTTTATTATTATTTTATTTTTCGTCGTTGTTGTTGTTTTTGAGTTCATCTATATCGATGGATATGTCCTTAGAAAAAGGACTTCGATGTTCTGTTTATATTGGTAATAATTTCTTTTTAGAGGGAGTTAGCGAAAAAAAAAGTAAAATAAAAATAAAAATTTACTATATTAATGGTTTAAAGCATCATTATTTTTATTACCAAATAAAGAGAGTCCTTTTTATCTATTATATTTGCCGAAAGGATGTCCAAAAATAAATCAAAAAAATAGGTATAAAACTAAAAAATAATGTGTCTACCATGACTTCGAAAAATGTATGTTATGAATAAACTTAATGTCATATAAAATAAAAGTAAACACGCCCTATACTCACCACGTAACAAGAAAAAGTTGATGTATGTTAAATAAGTTTCAACGGACTGTGACCAACTTGTTGGAAGTTAAGAATAACTTATATTTCTTATAAAAAGCTAATTTTTGTTGGCAAATTTCTGAACAACTTTCTTATGGTTTATGATTTGTTTATCGTTAGCAAATTTATTTGATTAAATTATGTACATATATATCAAAGTATAAGCCATCTTATATTTGTTTTTCTTATTAATTTGACCATTGGTCTCGTTATCATACTTAAATTTATGTGAGAAGTATTAAGCAGCTGTAACTTTTGAAGCTGTTTTCTCTTGACTTTTGACATTTGACAGGATAAAACTGCGCAATTACTATAACTTTTCAACAACGCATTCAAAATTTTACTAGAAAAACGGTGCAATGGTGCAAGAAAAGTTTTATGACCGTGATCTTTCGCAAAGAAACACAATACAACCTTTAAACTTTTTTACTTTGGCAATGTGATAAATTAGGTCTATGCCAAAATTACAATAGATTAAAGTACTTAAAATTGGAATTCTTGAAGTTGAAAAAAATACAACTGCAAGTTCTCGAGTTTTTCATAGAAAACTTCATTAAAAAGATATGGTTCTGTAACTGAAGCCTTGACATTTCTTCCTTTTTACAATTAAATAAAAACCATTGATTTCTTTTATATAAGATATGTTTTTTTTAATATCAAAATGGAATAATTCATTAGAAAGCCCTTTATACGAAAATAAGTTTTTTAAATACAACTAAAAATTCTTAAAACTTTTTGGTGTCAAATTTTAAACAAACTTTTTACTAGCTAAACAATTATCTGAATGTTAAGCAATTTACCAGCTATTCAAAAACTTTAATCTTTTGATAAGTACTTAGTAGTGAAGTGATTTAGTTGATCACTCCTTAATAATGACAATTCTTTAAAATAAAACGATAGCTATAAACAAACCTTAATGTGGGAAACAGCCTTACTAGTTTGAAAGAAGAAAAACCTAATAGTCAGATAGATAGTTAAAGTAGCTTTCTTCTGATTTTTAATTTTTAAGCTTCAACATTTTCCTAAATCGATTCAAATTTTGCTTCATTACATTTTTTAAAACATCTCAAACACCTATTAAACAGTTTATAAAGAAATCTTTTCCAAAATTTAGAAAATTAAAATTTGCATTTGGCGCTAACGGGACACTAAAAAGTAGCAATTTTATGATTTTAAGTTTAAAAATAGGACTATTCTTTATTAATATTAAAATTATTTAAAGCACTTTTTAGCTTAGTACGTAACTAAATAATATAAATTCGTAATGTATCAACTTTAATTTTTTTTAAGTTAAATCCAAGCAAAACCTGTAAAATCTGTAATACAAACCTGAAAATAAGTGAAATGCACGTATAAGTCCTACAAAATTGCTCTTGTATCCAAAAAATCTGTTTAAAAATAGAATGTATATTATTAAGGTTGAAAAATAAGTTTTTCATCAAATTTTAAATGCTATTTAAAAACATATAAAAAAAAACCTTAATTCAATTTTTTTTTCCCAAAAATGGATTTTTTTTAGATTCATTTTTTATACAGTGGCTCCCACGACTAATCGGACTAAGAGAATGTAAATTTCTGCAATGTAATTTCTCCAAGAAAATGTTTAGAAGTAGAAAAACTTAATCATCATCTTATAACAAATTTAAGTTCAAATTAAGTATAAATAAAAAAAACTGCATTTCAAATTATTAAAAAGCAAATAAATATAAAAAAACAAAACCTTTTATTTTGGAAGACTATTTGCTAAAATTTAATATATTTTCCTGATCCACGTTGAAATGACACCTAAATGAAAGCAAACGTCTTTAAAAATTTGAAAATTGAGAAAAAGCAAAAAATGTAGAACGGAGCCCTTCCACATTTCATTACATAATTTCAAGATTTAAAAACGAAAAAAGGATTCATAATATGAGCAGAAAAGTAAAAGAAAATAAGCTGGAGACGTACGATGAGAAGCTTCTTTTTAGGCTAATCAACTAAAAATCGGTCTTAGGTGTGAAATCTCTAAAGATTTTTTTGAAAGAGACCACGATTAAAGAAGTCAGCAAGAAGTCAGCAACGAAAACTTCAGAAGAATGACCTAAATGGCCGTGAAGCCGTGTGTAAAAAGTAATACATCAGGGAACAAATAGAAATGAAAGACTTAAGTTTGTTAAGAACGCATAACACAGGATACGTCTTCTGGGAATAAGGTGGAACTACATATTTTTGTATTGTTAGTTCACCATTAGACAATATTATAAATTAGGTTTTGTTCACGGACGGAAGCAAATTTAACCTTATAGGTTCAAATAGAAGAATGTTTGATTGGCGAAAAGTAAATGAAGAATCTTCTCATAAGCATACTTGGGCTACTGTAAAGCATGGCGGTTGGTTGGTCAAGGTATGAGGATGTGTTGCAGGTTCTTGTGATTGGAACTTAATATTTTGATAAAACTTTTGTGGTCTAGTGTCAGTAAACTCGGAACATAAGACAATTTAGTCTTCTATAACAGGACAATTACCCAAAGCACACATCTTGTACAGAAAGGTCTTGGTTATTGTATAACTGACTTAAAGTTCTTAAACGATAAAATAAGTCACCTGACCTTGATGAAATCGAGCATATAATGGATTAACTGGGACGTCAAGTTGCTCAAAAGAACTATAGAAACATTGAGGAACTTAGGACTGGCCTTCAAGAGTTGCTTTTGCTGTAAATATTAATTTACTGTTTAAGGGCTTAAATTGTAATTTTGGCTTATGTAAAATAAAAATGTGTTTAAATGTCACATAAAATGGATATATGTAATGTTTTACACTCTAGATGCCTTTTCTCGGAGAAAATGCATTGCGAAAATGTATGTATATTTCATTTGTCCGATTAGTCGTGGGAGCCACTGTATATACATTTTTTTTTCAATTTTTGCTCAGAAATATTTTTGGTATGCAGCTATTTAGTGCTTAAAAATATACGTTTTACATTTTAAGGTCGTTAAAAAATGAAGACCCGTTTTTAAGATGTCAAATCTTGAAACATAAATACATTTTAAAGATACAAAACAAATTAGTCATTTTTGACCATCAAATATTATTAAAACAGTATCAGAACTTATTCGAACAAAATTTTAAAACAAAATAACGGCTCAATATGGTGTTCTTAATACAAAAATATATTTTTTTTATATTGAAATAATCAAAGTTAAGAACAAATTTGTGGACATTATTTCATACAAGGCTATCGGACCATATTTGAAAAAAATTGAATTTTAGATTTTTGACAAAAAACGCAAGTCTGCTTAAAACCTTTATTTCCAAGTTTGAACTCAATGGATCCAATTGTAGGACATACTGACGGACGAAATTGCAAAACCCATTTTTTTAACTTATCTACCATCGTAATGTCAAGTTTCATTAAACTTTCAAATTCCAATTTTTTACTAACGCAATTTTTGCCACATGTAGTTCTTTTATGTCTAAAGTAAAAAGGGGTTATGGAAGGTGTCGTCAAAGGCAGTGTTTTTTTTTTTTAATTTTGTCTTCAATTCTGAATTTAAGTCAAAATAAAATCCTTTTTATTTAACAACAAATTAACTGTAAAAAGAACACATTAAAAACGATTCACATACCATTCGAAAAGCAACGTGAAAATGAACAGTCTATGACCGGTGTTAACAGAAACTTCTTTTGAATCGACTCATTTTGACGTCTTATCGAGTTTTAAATTGCTTCCAATAATATTAAAAAATAAATACAATTCTTGGCTTACTTTGTAAGTTCTGAGTAGCGAGTTGCTTCAAAGCTTCACATGAGTTAAATCTGAACACCACTTCTATAATTGCGTGACAGATACACGTTTTCAGATTTCATATTTATTTTTCTCCTAATTCCTTATGAATTTTGATATTGAAACGTGACATTCGGAACGATAAAATATAAACAAAAGTCATATTTTATTTTAAACCCAAAGGGAATTGAATAAGAAAAAATGTTTTCCTTATCATCATTCAAATGTTTTGATAGAAAGTCACACGACCAACATTGTTGGGGTTTTCTAGGACATTGTATTTGATACATATAGTTAAATGCATATCAAATATCAAACCCAAGTCCGATATGAAGTATAAACATCCGACTGTGATCAATGCTATCTGATGGATACATTCTCACGATTGAGTGTTTACATTTCAAATTGATGACTTAGTATTTTTACTCTAGATTTTAAGTCTCAGAGAATATCTTTCAGTTTGTATAAGTTAGTTCTTAAGATCCGATACTCCAGCTAACATCTAGTTAGCTGTAAAAATGAATAAAACTTTTTTTAAAAATTAAATAATAAAACATTTAATTTAACTGGCGCCCAACGTGGGGCACCTTTCGCTAAGCTAAGTTTTCGAAAGATACTAGTTACAACCGTACCATTTCGCCGAACCATTAGTAGTGCGTGACGAATAAAAAAAAATCACAAACAAACGGGAGAAATTCGGGTTTGGTCAAACGAATAGCTTTAGGTTCTCGAATCGAAATAGGGTTTATTCCGTGCGCTACCCCGCTAGGTCGTTGCGATGACCAGGAACCTTTTTCTAGTGTAAGTGAAAAAAAATTTGAAATACAATAAAAATAATACATTTCAAATAAGTAAAAAAATATTTAAAACGAAAATAAATGATCTTAATAAATAAAATATTTGTGTGGAAATACATGCAAGCCTAAACAGTGTAAAATAATAAAAGGAAAAAACAACCAACAACTTGTAATTGATAAAGTAAAAGAAAATCAAATAAATACAAATCTAAGAAAAGAAAATCAGTGGAAATCCTCTAAGGGAAGAATCTTATCAACAAACAATTGACGAAAACTACAAAGAGCATCAATATCAGGACCTGTTGTCCAGTAATGTAACTAAATGGAAATTGGGTGAAATCATCTTATATCATTATATCATTATATTATTATATTATTATTAGGTTTTTGAAATCATTTTATTATAGATTTTGTGTTCAAAATAATACTCTTATTATTAAAAATACTAATTAAAAAATTGAAACACTTATATTGGTAAAGAAAAGAAAAAATATAATTAAACATGTCACTTGAAGCAACTGTTGATCAGCTAAAAGCTGATATTATGAACCTTACCGGTTCAATTAATGCTTCAATTAAAGCAACAACTGATCTGCAAAGGCAATTCCTGCAGATGCAAACGCAATCCCAGTTCTTAATCGAACAACCGGAAGTTTTGGCCAGACCAACTTCTGAAGCGGATTTGCAATCTCAAAATAGAATTCCTGATCCTGTTAAAGAAATACGAACCTTTAATGGTGACCCGACAAAGTACGCTTCGTGGGTCAAATCAGTTGAAAACGTTTTAGAAGATTATAAAGTTATTAAAAAGAAGCCACTTTATAGGGCAATTATAAGGTCTATAAGACAAAAAATTACAGATGAAGCAGACACTGCTTTAATCGCTTATAACATACCTGACGAGGACTGGACGTCCATAAAGAAATGCTTGTCACTGCATTATGCAGACAAACGAGATATACGAACACTTGAATACCAACTATATTCCCTATATCAAGGAAGAAAAACAATCGACGAATATTTCGGTGAAGTAAACCACCAGTTAACCCTCATAATAAATAAAGTTCAAACCGAGTGTTTAAGCTTGGAAACAATGGCTAACACTATTGAAGGTCATAGAAATAGAGCATTAGATACCTTCATCAGGGGCCTTAACGGCGATTTATCTAGACTCATAGCTATAAAAAATCCTAAATCCTTGCCTGAAGCATATTCAGCATGTCTTGAATTACAAAACATGAGTTACAGAGCTACCAATTTTACGCGTAGTAATTCTACTAATCCAATAGTAGTCCCTCATAACTCTCTTGTATCTCCAATACAAAATCCAAGAAAATTTACGTATCCGCAACCAATGCAAAACTCACAATCTAGACAACATCAATTGACACAACAACAAAAAAATTTGTTGTATTCTCACGTGAATAGGCAACAACACAATAACTACAGACCTGTACCACCACCTAGACAACCTAGACCAGAACCAATGGATGTAGACAGAAGCATTCAGACTAGACAAATAAATTATATGAATCGACCACGACAATTTACTCAGTCGAGCCCTCAGAATAATTGGAACCAAAATAGATGGAATACAAATAATCATCAACAACAACAGCAATCACAACCACAGCAATATAAAAGGCCAATACCAAACAATGACGCTCCACCAGGACCTCCAAAACAACAAAGAGTATTCCAAACCAATGTTGAAGAAAATAAGGAAATGGAACAATACTCAGAACATCTTTATGAAGAATTCGATGACATAAATGAACTACAAGGACAGGAACTAAATTTTCTCATGATAGGGTCAGCGGAACTCCCTACATAAAATATAATGCACCAAATGGAAAATGCTTACATTTTCTCATAGATACAGGCGCTAACAAAAATTTTATTAAACCGGAACATACTGCTAAACAAATAGTCTTAGAAAAACCTTTTTATATTAATTCAGTAGGAGGAAAGGTAAAAATTGAAAAATCAGCCTCAGGAAAAATATTTTCAACTTATGGAAACAATACTTTAGTAAAATTTTACATTTTACCCTCATTAACATCATTCGATGGTATCATCGGAGATGATACACTTCGAGAATTAAAAGCAATTATTGATAGAAATAAATCTATTTTAACTATCCATCCAGGTATAGTGATACCTTTAGAAATAAGACGGTCAGTTGACGTCAATTCAGTTTTAAATAACGATTTACTTAACTCTTTACAAAGACAGGAATTCAATAATATTTTAAATACATTTTCAAACATTTTCACAAAACCCGATGACAAAATTACTGCCGTAACAAACGTAAGAGCAGAAATCAAAACCTGTGTAGACACCCCTATATATGCAAAATTATATCCATACCCGGTATGCATGAGACAAGAAATAGACAAAGAAATTAAGAAATTATTAAGAGACAATGTTATCAGACCCTCAACTTCACCATATAACGCTCCTATTTGGATTGTACCCAAAAAACTGAATAAGGATGGCGAAAGAAAATACAGAATGGTAATTGATTATAAAAGATTAAATGCAGTTACCATAGCAAATACATATCCTATACCCGATATAGGAACTATTCTTGCGAATTTAGGAGAATCTAATTTCTTCACAACTATTGACTTAACGTCAGGATTTCATCAAATACTAATGAATGAAAAGGACATAGAAAAAACTGCTTTTTCTACCTTAAACGGAAAATATGAATTTCTCAGATTGCCTTTCGGATTAAAAAATGCCCCGGCAATATTTCAATGTATGATAGATGATGTACTTAAAGAATGCATAGGAAAAATATGCTACGTGTACATCGATGATATAATTATATTCAGTAAATCTATTGAAGAACATCTTTCACATATTAAACTCATTTTAAGTAAACTCAGTAAAGCAAATTTAAAAATAAATCTAGAAAAAACAGAATTTCTTAAAACGGAAATAGAATACTTAGGTTTTATAATTTCGGGAAAAGGTATCAGAGCAGACCCAAAAAAAATACAAGCTATTCAAAATACCCAAGAACCAAAAAACCTTAAAGAATTAAAATCATTTTTAGGATTAGCATCCTACTACAGACGTTTCATTAAAGATTTTGCAAAAGTTGCAAAACCATTAACCCTTCTCACATCAGGTGAACATGCAAGAATTAGTAAGAATCAATCAAAAAAGGTACCGATTAAATTTAATGAATATCAAAGGAAAGCCTTTAATGACCTAAAAAACTACTTGATATCAACCGATATATTAATATTCCCCGACTTTGACAGACCATTTATATTAACAGTAGATGCTTCGAACTACGCATTAGGCGCAGTACTTTCTCAAGGTGAAATAGGTAAAGATAAACCGATAACTTTCATCTCCAGAAGCTTAAACAAAACAGAACAAGGTTACGCTACAAATGAAAAGGAAATGCTTACAATAATATGGGCATTAGACCACCTAAGAAATTATCTCTATGGAGCAAAAAAAATTAAAATAATAACCGATCACCAACCTCTAACATTTTCTTTAAGCAACAAAAATTATAATTCTAAATTAAAAAGATGGAAAGCGAGACTCGAAGAATATAACTACGAGCTAATTTACAAACCAGGAAAAACAAACCACGTTGCTGATGCACTATCAAGAATGAATATTAGTGAATGTAACCCAGCATCAACTTTAATGACACAACACAGTGCCGAAGAAGATAATACAGATCTAATAATATGCACAGAAGCCCCACTCAATGTCTTTAAAAATCAGGTAATAATCATAGAAGGAGAAGAAGAAGACAGAATATATGAACTCCCACATCCTGGATATCATAGGAAAACTATAATAAAGAACTATTTTAATGCTGAAATTATAAAAAATATATTTAAGAATGAAATGAGACCAGATATAATCAATGGACTAAAAGCTCCAGAAAAATTAATGCAACTTATACAAGAAGTTTATAAAGAAAACTTTAATAAAAGTTTAAAAATAAGATTTACACAAAAAGTAGTAACAGATTTAATCGATGAAGAACAAATTGTAGAAATAATCCACCAAGAGCATAGAAAAGCTCATAGATGTATTAAAGAAAATAAAGAAAAAATAATCCAAGAGTATTACTTCCCAAACATGAATACGAAAATAAAAGAAGTTTTAAAAAATTGCAAAATATGCAAGGAAAATAAATATGACCGTCATCCAACACAAAAAGAACTCCAGGGAACACCCGTTCCAAACTACCCAACTGAAATAGTTCACATTGACATAATGGAACTAGATGGACAACTATTTCTCACATCCATAGATAAATTTTCTAAATTTACAAAAATATTTCCCATAGAAAACAAATCTGCAGTTTATCTTAAAGACAAAGTATTTGAACTCATATACTATTTTACAACTCCTAAACTCTTAGTAATGGATAGAGACAAGGCTTTAACGAGCCCAATCATAACAGACTTTTTATCAAATTTAGGCATTAACATTTATTTGACACCTTCAAGCAGAAGTGAAGTAAATGGACAGGTGGAACGAGTTCACTCAACCATTCAAGAAATAATACGGTGTATACAAAAGGAATATAATTTAACGCCAATTAAAGAATTAGCAGCAATAGCAACAGACAGATATAATAATACGATACATTCAACAGTAAAAGAAACTCCAGCAAATATATTTTTTGGAAGAAAACCATCAAACTCCTTAGAAGAATTAAACAAAGCCAGAGAAGAAACAAACATAAGAACTAAGGATTTAATAGAAAGAATCCAGCAGCAAAGATTAAACTATGAAAATAAACATAGGGAAAAACCAAAAAAATATAAACCCGGAGACATTATTTATGTAAAAGCACCTGGAAGGAAAGGAAAATTAAAGCAAAAATTCATTAAGGAAATAGTTAAAGATGATCATAGAGTAACAATTACAACTATGACTGGAAGGAAAATACATAAAACAAATATTAAAAACGATTAATTATATTTCTTTTCAGATTTATCGCTATCTGTATAACGTATACATTTGCGGACATGAACATCTATGAATATAGTAACTCCCCGATAATATCATTAAAATTAGGACAAGGAAAAATAACAGAAGGCAGCTTTAAAATTATTCATTTAATAAACCTCACAGATTTTATAACAGTCCAAAGATCATCTATCCCTATCATTCTACTCAAATTCAACAATTCGTCGCCATTAAAACAACAAATACTCTTTTTACAAAACAAAATAGAAAAAGAACTAGAACTTTTATTACCCCATCGCAATAGAAGATCCATTAAATGGATTGGATCCGCTTGGAAATGGTTAGCGGGATCACCAGACGCTTATGACTTAGACGATTTAATAAACAAACAAAACGAACAAATTAGAAACAACAACAAACAATATGTAATCAATAGAGACATACTAGATAACACAAACAAGATAATAGAAAATTATAAATTTATTTTAAAGAAATTTAATGAAATTCCTAAAGAAACCTTTATGCAGGCAATTTTCAATAAACTATTAATGTTAAAAGAAGAATTAGAAGAAATTTCAAATGCGATAAATTGGGCAAAACAGGGAATAGTTAATTCAAAACTTCTTTGTAAAAAAGACCTAACACAAATTTTAAATGACATAGAAAATTTACCTTACGGTAACGATGCACAAGCATTGAACTATGCAACCCCTTCCGTTGCAATTAAAGGCGAAGTGATTCTTTATATCATTTCATTGCCTATAACTACTAATGAAACTTATAGCCATTTAAAAATTAGACCAGTAACAAAAGAAAATAAACAAATTTTAATTCCTTATCTAGATATATTAATTAATAAAGAAGAAATGTATGGTATAAAAGAAAAATGTTTTAAAGTTCAAGAAATTTTAATTTGTAAACAAACCCAAATTATCAAATTATCTAAAAATTCCTGTATTTCCAATCTACTAAACAGTATGAATGCAAATTGTACATATATATTTAACACTAAAACAACCATTGAACAAGAAACAGAAAATTTAATTTTTATAGACAATTACAAAGGAAAGTTATATGATTGTGAAAACAAAACAAGAACGTTAAATGGAACCTATATTGTACAAATTTCTAATTGTTCAATAAATCTTGGAAACTTAAATTTTATAACAAAAGAAATAACCAATTATGTACCATTGCCATCAATATTCCAAGGACAATTAACAGAATCAAATATAAAACTAAATATCGATCAAATACATCTTGAAAACATTAAACAAATAGAAGAAATAAAAACAATTGGCAACCAAACTTTCATTAATAATATAGTTTTGTACATTTTGATAATAATTATTGTAATCATTATTTTTGCAAAAAAGGGTAAAAACCAAAAAGAAATTAATGTAATTAATGAAATACCAAAAACAGAAAACATTGTATTAAAAACTCTCCCAGTAAAAAAATTTGATGAAAGGATGTTTATAACATTAAATTAGATTATTTTTCGGGACGAAAAATTTAAAAGAAGGGAGGAGTTAAATGCATATCAAATATCAAACCCAAGTCCGATATGAAGTATAAACATCCGACTGTGATCAATGCTATCTGATGGATACATTCTCACGATTGAGTGTTTACATTTCAAATTGATGACTTAGTATTTTTACTCTAGATTTTAAGTCTCAGAGAATATCTTTCAGTTTGTATAAGTTAGTTCTTAAGATCCGATACTCCAGCTAACATCTAGTTAGCTGTAAAAATGAATAAAACTTTTTTTAAAAATTAAATAATAAAACATTTAATTTAACTATATACATATATTTCAGAAAACAAACTGAAATTATTTGGCTAAGTTAACTCAACCAATTTTGTAAATGATCCGGAACAAATTCCTTGGGGAATTCGAACTAATTTCTGTTAATGATTTTCTATACAAAATTTGACAGGTCATTAACTTAATGAATACTCTTAATAAATACAAGTTATTAATTATTTGGTTTAATCAACTTAACTCAAAATTTTGCTTCTATAGTTTAATATTTTGGTTGAAGTCTATCATAACCTTATGTATTATGACTTGGGTGAATTTAAATTAAAAACATCAACAAAACCAAGTGGGTTAGTTGACAATTAAAAACAGCCAAAAAAAACCCCATTAATAAAACACTCGAAACAAAATATAAATAAATTGATGCAAATAAAGCCTTAATTAATTTATCCGAACAGCTCAGCATGACAATTAAAACTCAAAAGCCAACAATTATTTTTTTCCATCATAATAAATTTGCATTGAAATTCCTCAAATCTTTTCATCCTTCCAAAAAATAAAAATTGTTAAAAAATATACTAGAAGCATATCCATCATAAAACCCAAATATCTGTTAATTAAGCAACTTCAGCTGCAAATTATTTTACCAAACAAGAATTTGAGAGCAAACTTAAAAATAAAAAAGTTAAAATAAAACGATAAAATAAAAACTGAAAAGGAAAGCTGAAAAAAGTGTATTCCCTCACATTCTACGGAACTACAATTTAATTATAAATCTTGACAAAGTGTTGGCACTCTGCTTCCTTCCTCCAGGCTTTTTTTTTTAACAACATGCAAGTGCAACTTAATTAATTCGAGTTGTAAAACAAATCCCTGAATATAATGTCTGTCACTATTTCACATCAGGGTACAGATGGATATGGCACTGACACCACCACTGACGGAAGGCAGGGTCGATTTGTGGTGTCGCCTCGAATGTACACACCTCTGAAATCCGCATTTCCGCATATGCACAGCTTTGCCAATTTACAACTTCGAATTGCATATGAAAATGAATACAACAAGGTCTTGCGAGTGGGAGTGGGAGTTGGAAGCGGGAGTGTGTTCATTTTAGGGTACTTCAAAGTTCCCTCCATCACTTCCGATTTGAAATTCGTACCACTTCTATTTTCAAAATAAACAAACTTTCTCCACCTGCTGTTATTAACGAAACCTTGAATCCAAGGGGTTTTATTATATAAGACATCTTTACCAGTTCTTGGGTTATGACTTGCAAATCTCAAGGACTGCATCAAAGAAAACATAACTAAGCGAAAAATATCCCAGATTTTCCACATCCTTAACCAAGATGAAAACGAAACCAACCCACCTAACCTAGAAGCTGGGAAAATCACAAAAGTCTGCAGAAGTTCATGATAATATAAAGTAGGTTTTTTTTCACAGTGAGGATCAAAAGTTCGAGAAGGTTTTTCACTGTCATATGATTGCGTCCTTAAGCAAGTGCTCCTCATTGAACTTGTTGTATATAAAAAGTAGACTGGGAGGCAGGCACTTGAATAATAAGCTGTTTTCCATATTACAATTCATACATATGGAAGGAAAAGGAAGTCGCGACTTTTTCATCCTTCCGGTCGACGACGACGTTCTTTTCTTTTTGAAATCTCATATAGTACGGCTTTATGAATTTCAAAGAGAATTCAATTTTCGCAAGAGGTTTGTTATACAATGGATTCCTTGAAAACATTTAATTAAAACAAAAAAAAAAACAAATCTCAACATTCATCCATATGAATGAATGTAGTATATAGGAGGACGAGCTTGAGCAGAAAGTAATTGAGTCGTTTGCCTACTTATGCTCAGGTTTATAAATCACATTTAAGAGACATTAATTTGAAAATTTTCAAAAGAATTTAAGAAAGTTTGTCTAAGGGATATCATTTAATTTCGAAATGAATTCTCAAGAGAATAATGATTTATTTACAAAAAGCAATTAAATCTTTGACATTAAAAATTAAAAAAAAAAAAAGAAAACAAAACTTTTGAAAAACAAATTGTTGAAGATCCATTTTAAGTAGGTTATAGCCTATAGGTACTACTTTGCCTACCTTCTGTTTTCTGTGGGCCAAAACTTTGTATAATTCGAATTATTTCCATAACAATTGTTGTTATGCTCATGCAAACAAAATATCAATTTAATTTATAACCTACAGACATAGAGTTTTATTCTTAATCTTTTTTTTTCTTAGGAAATTCACTAAACTTCGAGTAAGTTAACTAAGAATTTACATGTGAAATAAATTAAAGACGGACTTAAAAACAAAATTCAAAAAAAAAAAAAAAAAACGCAAGACTTTTAAAAGACAAAGGCAATTTAAAAACAGGTGATGTCACAAAAAGAGTTTCATAAGACCGTTTAACGAACCATATCCCAAAAATGTATTGATTTGAGAATTAAAATGTTACCTAGAAATATTAATCTAATAAAAATTAAAAAATCCCTTATGAGTGTTGAAAAATTGGTATGGTGAAAGTATTATATTCAAAAGTGAAATTCTTGTGACTATAAGCGCTTTAATTTCTTTAAATTTTTTATTATTTTATTATTGTTTTGTAACAAATTGCGTTTTTTACTTTAAGTAATACTCGCTCTGTCTGCTGAAATAGTTCACTTTGTGGCGGAAATGAAAAGTTTTATTGTAGCTTATTAAATGCTAAAATGTTCCGCAAACCAAAAATCTTAAAGGCAGCGCAGCGCAAAGAATTTTAAAAAATGAGCTTTTTGAACATTTTTAGCTGAAAATCAAAATTCCTGCGCAATCTTCAATTTTGTAGCTCGAAAGATTTTGGAAATATTTGTTGGTTGACCCAGGTCAAAATATATTTTTTTTTTCAATTTTTAAAATTTTTATTTGCATCAATTATAAGACTAAAAGTGTTTAATGCAAAATAAAAACTATTTAAAATAAAATGCACGACTGCGTCGCACGAACTTGCTCCTGTATGCAAAGAGTCTGTTTAAAAAAGTTCCTATATAAGATTTAAAAATATACCTATAAAATAAGTCAAAGATATAAATGCCATTTGATTTGTCATAAAAACCTCCATTTTTCAATATTTTTGTTTGAAAATCGTTAGACCGGTTTTATTTAAAATAATTTTTTCATATACATATACAAATTTTCATTTTTTCTTAAAAATATTTTTGTTATGCAGCTGTTTAGTGATTGTAAATATACGTTTCAGATTTGAGTTTCGCTAAAAATGTGGACCCTTTTTCGAGATATCGAATTTTGACAAAAAGAATTCAATTTAAAAAAAAATTATTTAAGATTGGAAATTTTACCTGAAAAATAAGTTTGTCTTCAAAAATTTAAATGCCATTTTATAAATCAAAAAATCCTTGATTTTTCAATTTTTTTTTCGAAAATAGTTAGAGCGTTTTTTTTTTAATTAATTTTTTATACATACATTTTTTCAATTTAGTTCTAAAAATATTTTTGGTATGCAGTTGTTTAGTAATTGTAAATATACGCTTTACATTTGAATTTCGTAAAAAAACGTTGAACCGTTTTTGAGATATAGAATTTTGAAAAAAAAATTCAATTTTTTTTTTTAAATTCAAACAAAAAAAAAATTGCACTTTTGATAATCAATTATTGTTAAGTCAATATAAGAGCTTATTCAAAAAAAATTATTGAAATTGGTTCATAAGTTGCAGAGAAAATTAAAAAACAAAAAAACGGTTCTATGAGCGGTACCTTTCCGGAGGAATACAAAAATATGTTTTTCTTACTAAAAGAAGCCAAGTTAAAAAATAAAATTTTGGAGAAAATTTAAAAAAAAATCTATCGGTTTGTTTTTGAGAAAATGCGAATTTTTGTTTTTTGACCAAAAAAATTTTATCGGGGCCACTGTTAGTTTTGATCTTAAAAAAAAAATGAAAAAAATGCCTAAAGTGAATCTGCTGAAAACCTTAACTTCCAAGTTTGAACTCAATCGAGCCAATGGTTTAGGCTGTAGGAGCGTGGACAGACAGACAGGACAGACCGGACGGAATCGCGGGACCCACTTTTTTTGACTTCTCTATCATCGTAATATCTTGTTTGATTAAAATCTCGAGTTCGAAATTTTGCACGAATGCAAAACTTGCCATATATGTATGTATGTACAATGTACATATGTACATACATATTTAGTTCCTATATGTCCCAAGTAAAAATTTCAATGCTAAATAAAATTTGTTACATAAAAAATGCTAGGCCATTGAGTCAAGACTCGGAACTTAAATGTGTAAATAAATTGTTGGTAGATGTTTTGTTTCACTTTTTTTTTAATTCCATTTTTTTGGTAAACAATCGAAATTCGAGTTTTTTTCGATAACGGCCCAAGAGATTTGTATGAACATTTCTCAATTTTTTTTCTCAACTTGTCTTAACTTCTTCTAGTTGCTTTTAATTAAGAAGTTCTTTATAATTAAAAATGACTAATTTTTTTTTTATTTTTAAAAATATCGGGTGATTTTTTAAGAGCTTGAGAACTTTAAAAAAAAAAAACGCATAAAATTTTGCAAAATCTCATCGATTCTTTATTTGAAACGTTAGATTGGTCCATGACATTTACTTTTTGAAGATAATTTCATTTAAATGTTGACCACGGCTGCGTTTTAGGTGGTCCATTCGGAAAGTCCAATTTTGGGTAACTTTTTCGAGCATTTCGGCCGGAATAGCCCGAATTTCTTCGGAAATGTTGTCTTCCAAAGCTGGAATAGTTGCTGGCTTATTTGTGTAGACTTTAGACTTGACGTAGCCCCACAAAAAATAGTCTAAAGGCCTCAAATCGCATGATCTTGGTGGCCAACTTACCGGTCCATTCCTTGAGATGAATTGTTCTCCGAAGTTTTCCCTCAAAATGGCCATAGAATCGCGAGCTGTGTGGCATGTAGCGCCATCTTGTTGAAACCACATGTCAACCAAGTTCAGTTCTTCCATTTTTGGCAACAAAAAGTTTGTTAGCATTGAACGATAGCGATCGCCGTTCACCGTAACGTTGCGTCCAACAGCATCTTTGAAAAAATACGGTCCAATGATTCCACCAGCGTACAAACCACACCAAACAGTGCATTTTTCGGGATGCATGGGCAGTTCTTGAACGGCTTCTGGTTGCTCTTCACTCCAAATGCGGCAATTTTGCTTATTTACGTAGCCATTCAACCAGAAATGAGCCTCATCGCTGAACAAAATTTGTCGATAAAAAAGCGGATTTTCACATTTTCGAACCGAACACTGATTTTGGTAATAAAATTCAATGATTTGCAAGCGTTGCTCGTTAGTAAGTCTATTCATGATGAAATGTCAAAGCATACTGAGCATCTTTCTCTTTGACACCATGTCTGAAATCCCGCGTGATCTGTCAAATACTAATGCATGAAAATCCTAACCTCAAAAAAATCACCCATTATGTTTCTTTTTTAGTTGTTGTAATCGGTCCAATTTATCGAATTGAAAATTTTGATCTATGATTATAAACTAAATCAAAGATTCTAAGAGAGATATCTGTGTGTGCGTGTGTACGTATGTTTGTAAATCCGCACAAGATACCATTTTTCGTAGTCTATATCTCAAGAACCAGTAGAGATATTGACTTCAAATACATTTTTATTTTGATACACAGAAAGATGCAGAAAGGACTTTCAAAAAAAAAAATGAGAAGCTGGTTAAAGTGATACCAAACTAGTTTAATTTTCGGAAAAAAACCAATCAGGGTTTTTTTTTTTAATAAAAAAAAATGAACACATATATGTACATATTTGTCACCTCGAATATTTTACAATCAAAAATGATATTACCTTCAGAAAAGTTTTATACAACGAAAAGTAACGTTTTTTCCACCTGGTAAAAATAAAAACCTAAAAATAAACACTTTCCACAGTTTAAAAAATTAATTTTCGGCACGAATATCTCGGCAACAATTAAAGATATTGCCTTCAAACTAGTTTTTTCTTATAGAAAATATTTATTAAAATTTACAAAAAACAGAATCTCCAAAAATACTGCTCCAAATTGGTAAAAACTGATGTAGGATTCGAGAATGGTATTGGCTTCAAAACTATTTAATTCTAAGCAAAATTTTTGTTGTTATTATAAGATAATGTTTTTTGAAAAATAAAATCGGTATTTTGTTTATGAGAAATGAAAAACTCTCAAAAAATGCCAAAAAATACTAAAAATGTCGAGAACAAATACAGATATTCAAATCAAACTTATTGTATCATATTCAAACTATTGTTGCTAACTTTAATGCATATTTTTTTAAGAAAAAAATATTTTTCCACTTTTTTACAAAACACGAAAACCTACAAATAATAACGAAATAAAATGCACGACTGGGTCGCACGAACTTGCTCCTGTATGCAAAGAGTCTGTTTAAAAAATACATATACTCTTTCTGCGCCGTTTCTTTAACTTGTACTAAGTATTTATTCTTCTATTTAGTCGAAGGCAAGTAAAAGAATAATATTTTAAAATCATATATACAAAGGTACCAAGATATTACTTCCTGATAGACTCTTTAAAATAGATTGTTGATTAAATATATCATATTCGTTAATCCGATGCAGTGGCGCTACACGGCCATCGTTGGTATTTACAATAGTTATAGTATAAAATACATAAATATGTACCAAATGCATTAATTTGGATAAATGATAGGAATGTAATTAAAATTTTGTCAAAATAATGCGCTCTTTCGGGCTCATGCATAGGATTCGATCTGGTGAGATGGGAGGAGGTTACATTTAATAAAGTTAAAATAATTAAAAAAAAAAAACTATTTTAAGATTTTACCTGAAAAATAAGTTTGTCTTCAAAAATTTAAATGCCATTTTATAAATGAAAAAATCTTTGATTTTTCAAAATTTTTTTTTTGAAAATCGTTAGAGCGGTTTTTTTTTAAATTAATTTTTTATATATAAAATTTTTCAATTTTGTTCTAAAAATATTTTTGGTATGATTGTAATGATTGTAAATATACGCTCTATATTTGAATTTCGTAAAAAAAATATTAACCCGTTTTTGAGATATAGAATTTTGAAAAAAAAAATTTCAATATTTTTTTTAAAAACCAAACAAAAAAAAATTGCACTTTTGATAATCAAATATTGTTAAAGCAATATAAGAGCTTATTCACAAACAAAATTATTGAAATCAGTACATGAGTTGCTGAGAAAATTAAAAAACAAAGTAACGGTTCTATGAGTGGTACCTTTCCTGAGCAATACAAAAATATGTTTTTCTTATTAAAAGAAGCCAAGTTAAAAAATAAAATTTTAGAGAAAATTAAAAAAAAATCTATCGGTTTGTTTTTGAGAAAATTCGAATTATCGTTTTTTGACCAAAAAAATTGTATGGGGGCCACTGTTAGTTTTGATCTTAAAAAAAAAAAATGAAAAAAACGCCTAACGCGAATCTGCTCAAAACCTTAACTTAAAAGTTTGAACTCAATCGACCCAATGGTTTAGGCTGTAGGAGCGAGGACAGACAGACAAAATTTTGCACGAATGCAAAACTTGCCATATAGTTCCTATATGTCGCAAGTAAAAATGATAAAAATAGTTTTAACTCAAGTATGTTACAAAAACAAACACTCGACCTCAACTTTTTGTATCTCACACAAAATATTGTTATTAATATTTTAAAGTTTTTGAAAAATCGACTGACACTTTTTTAATTTGATATCTCAAAAACGGGTCAATATTTTGTATCCAAATTCAAATTTAAAACATATACCGAAGATATTTCTTAAAACAAATTTAAAAATTGTGCATATAAGGAAAAGTAATTAAAAAAATAATTAATGTTTTTAGAAATTAAATGCTATTTAAATGTTTGAAGTTAAAATAATTTTGCATGTATCATTTTAAGTATTAAAATACAGTTTCAATTTTTTACGACTTTTCATAGCAAAAAAAATTTAAAATAAAACCATCAAAAGCACCGAAACAAAATAACTTTATCAATTTTAGGCTCTTACCAGTTCATTTTGAAGCTAAAACGCTCTGTGGAAATAAATTTGTTAACACAGAGTAACTCTACAACATTTCTTGAGTAACATTATCATTATTATTATCGGCCCGACAACCGGGATCCAGTGATGTCCTCATACAAAAAGTCTCTCCATTTATACCTATCGCGAGCTGAAAGCATCCAGCTGCACACAAATAACGCTTAGATAAATACCAATGTGGTAGCATATTTATCTTTTCGTATTCGCCATACTCTAACTTTCATCTAAGAGGATAATAAAAACAGTTGTTTGCATTGTACACTTGGGCGTATACGTACTTTTTTTATTTTTACAAAAAGTAGACTAAATCTCCTTTATAATTTGACTTTTTTTTCATATTTGATTTTATACTTTAAATCAAGTTTAAATCTTATTTCTTATCTTGTTTTTTACGAATTCAATACAAATATTTTTATAAAACTGCGGTACAAACCAAAATACTTGTTAAAAAACGAAAAACATGAATATTTTAGAAGAACATACATTTTATTTCATTTTAACAAAATTATTTTGCGGCTTCAATACAAAAATATCATACTTTATATTCTCTAGAGTCATCTGCGGGTATTAAAATATATTTTTGTTTGCATTTCAGTATGCTCGTTACATGTTTTACATAACCCACATAGTCCTTTTTTTTAACATCAATACATAATTCAGGAGGTACGTGTAGAGTATGCATGCGAAACATAAAATAAATGTTTTTTTTTTTTAATGCCAAACATAATGGTGAATAACTTATTTGGCCCTTATAAATATTTGGTTGATATTTTCCTCTTCTTATAAATATTTAATTTGAAGTTAAAATGTTAAAAAACAAATTCATACAACGTATCTGCAATAAATCAACAGAGCAAATTAATTTTATTTTTGTTATCATTGTATCAACAAATTTTTGATTTTATTTTTTATATTTGGATGACACATTTCCAAGTTTTTAGATTTATAATCTTAAACTAAATTAAAAATGTCTTTATTATCATGAAACCCTATTTCTTAAAAAAGTTCTTTTTTTTTGTTGATTCTCCATTCCTCTCATTTTGGCACAAACTTTTATTACTAAAAAAAAAAACTAAAGTTTAAAAGATTTGTTTTTATGTGAAAAGTCTCGCCCGGTCTCTAAAAGAAATCTAAATATAAAAACAACACAACACAAATTGTCATGAGTTTCCATTTTATTGCTTTCGGTTGAAGAAACTGCTTAATGATGCTGTAGATAACACGTTTAAAATATCCCTAATATACATTTGACCATGAAACTTATTATAAAGTAGAGTTCATTTCCCGGGGGGTATTATTTTCGTTTTTTAAGCTGAGAGCAGTGTCCTTATAAACTCGTATAATATAGCTTTTATATTCTTAGCAGTAGGACAATAATAATTTTGGAGAGTTGTTATTTTCCCTCCTTTGAAATGTATTCTCCTTCATTAGCAAAATTATTTTTGTATACCCAGTAGATGCGAGAGAAAGAAAATGCTAATTTGATTGGACAATCATTTTCATCATCAAGTACAATCATTTTTGTATAATTTATTTATCTATATGTACAATTTGTTTTTGATAATAGTTCTGGGTATAATTTTACCATTAGGCTCCTGAAATTAGGTCAATTTGAATAAAATGTATACAGGACTAGATCATTGGAACTTGCTCTTGTTGTTCATGACATTAAAGTGGCTTGAAATTGTTGTAGATATATAAAGACTTTAGTCGTTATTAACAATGGTATACTCATGCGAAGGGGTGGGAAATTAAAATTGTTGTTTTTAGTTGATTTTATCAAAGATGTAATTTTGTATAAGTTATTTTGTTGTTTTTAGAAGTACCTATGTATATTTTTAAGTTTTTAATAGAATTGGTCGATGCTATGGAATTGTATCACCCGTTTAAGAGATACACACTAATAAAGGGTGGGCAAAATAGAAGTTTTTTTTATAAGTGAAATGAAATGAACATCATTTAAAATTTTGACACAAGTACTGTGGCTTTACAAATGACATATTTTACTAAGTGAATACTTAGAAATACTGAGAAATTTTGTCGTTTCTCTTAAGCAGGCCTTATAGTATTTAAAAAAGTGTGTAAGATGTAAGATGTAAGATTTTAGATCGAATCGGTATTATCAAGCCCTTAAAAGATTCCGGGTAATATATTTATATAATATTTAATATACATATTTAAAATTCGTTCAGGTTTTCTAATCACTGATAAACTTTTGACATTTCTTACTTACTTAATTACTTAAGGTGGCGCTACAGTCCTGTATGCACTAGGGCTTCACCCAACAAACTTTTCCATCTAGCTAGATGTCTCCAGTTTCGCGCTCCAAGTTGGGTGAGGTCACTTTCCACTTGTGCGTGCCACCTGATCCGCGGTCTTCCTCTACTGCGCTGTCCTGTGGGTGTGGATTCGAAGACTATCCGGACCATATTATTTTCATGTGTTCTACGTGACCCAGCCATCTTAGTCGTTGGACTTTTACCCTTCTGGCTATTTCTACGTCACTGTACAGCCCGTACAGCTCGTCGTTCCATCTTCTCCTCCACTCCCCTTCTATACGGGACCGTAGATCACATGAAGAACTTTTCTCCGAAAGGACCCAAGATACTTTCATCCGCTTTTGTCATAGTCCATGCTTCTGTACCGTATAGCAGAACGGCGATGATGATGGGGTTATATAGCGACACTTTGGTCACTCAAAAGAGGGCCTTACTACTCAATTGCTTTCCTTAGCCCGATGGTGACTTTTTGATCGAGACGTGCGTCGGTGTTGTAAGTCCTTTCTTGACGACAGCATGAACTTTGTTCGGTCCCCATCAACTGCTAAACCCAGTTTTGCCACCTCTCCCTAAATACTCACAAAAGCCTCTTTGACATCACGCTGAGTTCCTCCGATTATGCCCTAAAGGGTCTTCCTTGGGATGATCCTTATGATCTGCCTCCCTATGAACATCGTATTCAGCTTCTTCAATTGCAAACTCTCCATCAAAGGCGTGTTAATAATGATTTAATATTTTTTCATCAACTTATTAATGGTGAAATTGATGCACCTTATTTGCTGTCTTGTATACATTTAAATTACCGAGGCGGAACTCATCACCTGCGTGCTTTTGACTTTATACATATTGACTTCCATAGAACTAACTATGGAAAGAATGAAGCTTTAAGTCGAATGAGCATTTTATATAACTTAAACTGTTCATCGATAGATTTAAATTTAAATAAGGTGGGATTAAAATCATTGTTTAGAACCAGTGCTCCACTATCGTAATCGTCTTCATTTTATTTTTTGTTGTTCTGTAATAATTCATGTTAAATATTAATTAGGTTTTGTATTTTGTGCGTGTGTTAGGCTTTAATTGTATTATTATCTTACTAACAACTAACACATGCACTAATGATGAGCCTCTGATCGTAGTGTGACGCTTGCTGTAAGCTAACTACTTTCTGAAAATTCTGAAGTGTAAAAAAAAAAAAAATCAGGATATGCTAGTAATTGGACAGTGCCTCTAGTGTTGACGTGGGAGCTCTGCACTGTTCTTTCAAGTACGATGTTAAAAAAATCGCATAACAGCGTACAACCTGTCTAAAACCTTTTTTGACATCGAAAGTTTCTATAAGTTGTTTCCAACCTTTATGGAGCAGCGTGAATTCTCCATGATCATCCTGCACAAACTGACGAGTTTGGAAGGGATGCCAAAACTAGACATGGATCTGTATAGAGCTCGTCCCTGTAGATGCTGTCATATGCAGCCTTAAAATCGATGAAAAGATGGTGGGTGTCGATTTGGTGTTCTTGGCTTTTTTCCAGGTTCTGCCGTAATGTGAATATTTGATCGACTGTGGACTTTCCTGGTCTAAAACCACACTGATGAGGACCTATCAGGTTGTCGACGATGGGCTTTAGACGTTCACATATTACGGCAGAAAATATTTTGTAAGCGATGTTAAGTAGACTAATGCCTTCTATAGTTGGTGCAGGTTAGAGGGTATCCTTTTTTTAGAATCAGGCAAACAATAATAAGGTTTCATTCATCGTCATGCTTTCTTCCGACCATACCTTATAAACAACTTGGTGCATGCTCCTAACCAAATTATCTACAGCTGCTGTGAAGAGCTCGGCATTCAAGCCATCTGCTCCAGCGTCTTTGTTAGACTTCAACTTAGATATGCCAATCTTTACTTCGTTAAGTGTTGAATGGATCATCCTGCCTGACAGCGGATTTCGGTTCGTCGTCCCCGTTATACAGTCTGCAGAAGTGGGCCTTCCATATCCTCAGCATTGACTGCGGTCCCACTATGATTGTTTAACTTTAGTCTTTGCAGCCTTCGGTTCGAGGTTTATGTACTTGTGAGTTTCGTTTCACCTGCTCATTAAACTTTCGAACTTCATTCCTGCTTTAAAACCTCTTAACAAATTCGACGGCTTCTCCGATTGCATCTTGGCAGTGTTGCCACTGACTGACATTTCTGAAGGTTCAAAATTAACTGTGGTCTATTCAGTGTATTTCAATTTAAAATGTCCTACATATTCTTTTTCTACACTTTTCATTTAATTTTCCCAAAAACTCTTCAGTGATATGGTGACTTTAAAAATATCCTATTCCGATCGAAATTATTATTATTATATTTTATAAAAATCACCCTCGTACATGCACAGCACATACGAGTATTCTATATTATGCTCGAATGAATTAGGATGTTGACAGCACGCGAGGCAAGTATCCTTAGAAATAGGGGGCGAGGACTAGATGGCTAAAATAAAAAATGGCATTATAAAGAGAAATCGATAAAGTGGAAATTTGTATATATATACGAGTATCTACATAACATACCTATCATACTTTCATCCTGAATATCCTCTTATGTGCTTTGTGGCACCATACCAAAGTGTCTCTATGTTATATTTAAATCTATATGCATATTATGCATGCATATATATGCAACATATGCTCTATGATGTGCACACAAAATATAACATGGTTTATCTATCTATGAGATGGTTCTCACCCGTAAAAGGTTAATCTATTTTGAAAATTGAAAGAAAAATAAGTGGAAAAAGAAATAAAATAAAACGAAGAAGAATCACAAGAAAAAGAAGAACTAGAAAATATTCTCGCAGATATCCTTTACTGTGGATAAAGGTGGAGAAGATATCATGCTGCAACCAGCAACCATCAGCACAACCAGTTCGTCCTTTATATCCTTTTATTTATACCTATCCATAAACCTATAGATACCTATGCATAAAAATGGCTGATGATATTATTGGGTGTTTCCTAGACAGGGATGATGAATATTATACGGCGACCTATCAGCTAGGTGTTATGTTTTTATGAGTTTTTTTTTTGCAAACTACAAGACTGCGACTCTATACCTTTATTCGAATCCTTGTTTTTTTTTTGAAAATTGCAAAATGGAAAAAAGAAATAACTACGTAATGGAAGCAAACAATGTTTTGAAAATTTTATTACCAGACATTTCAGTTACAGTTTTGTTGGAAATTTTTGTCGAAGTTATTTTATAGGATTGGGCTTAGGAGTAAACCATATGAAGAGTGTAGATGGTGGTATGATATGTTATGGTCTCATTTTTTATTTCATACAGGGATGTGGAAGGTCATTTTATGATTTAGAACTCTTTCATTTCCCCCAAAAAAAAACAAATTATAAATGAACTGAGTTTTTTTGAATAAGTGTTTTTAGACTATTTACATATGTGGTTTTTAAAATTGATTGATGTTGGTTCATTTTAGTGGAAGTTTGGTAGAGTTGGTGATGGATGAACCTTAATACCTAAAAAAGGTTTTTTTTTTTTATTTGAAACATTTGTGTTATGACAACGAATTAATATTAATAGATTGTAATAAATTATTTAAATTGACTTTTTCCATATAAAAGTGTTTAATGACGTGTGTTGTCCTCATCCCAACATTTGTACATGTTTTGGAAGTTAGAACAAGGTAAAGGTATATGACGCAAGTTATGAATTCGTTTAATAAATTGGGCTGGATATTATTATTATGATTTGATAATATTAATCAAACATATGTAAAGGTAAGAGGATAAAAATATGCTTGCATTTGTGTCTTTTCGGATGAACATAATACATCTTCGGCTACAGCGTAATTAATTGGCGTGTTTTGATTCCACATATTTTTGTATTTTTTCCAGAATAAGAAATGGTAGGATATATGTAGCTGATTTTAGGTACAGTTTTTTTGTTCTTTATAAGAGATGAATGAATTCGTTGTTCTAAGCAAAAACGGCTAACATAGGGTTGATGATGATCCTTTCCAATGAAACTTTTTATTAATTATAGTTTTTTAGAAACGATTAATTTGTTCGTATATGTATTTATCGAAAACTGTATGAATATTTTAACATTTTAAAATATACCCACAAAATCAGTATATCTTCAAAAATTTTAATGCCCTGTATTTTATCGAAGACCCTTTATTTATTTAAATTTTTTTTCGAAAAACGTTAGAGAATTCTAAAAATGTTGCCCCCATATGTTTTTTTTTTAAATTCACAAATATTCAATAACATAAAATATCATTAAGACAAAAGTGCCTGCCTTTCTATATTGAAAGCAGACATTAGGAACATTTTTGAGAAAATTCAAATGTTCCTTTTTTTACCAAAAAAACCTTTAAAAATGAAAAAAAAAACATGAAACATGAATCTGCTTTTTAGTTTAATTTGCGATAAAATCGTGTGTTTTAGTATTTCAAACTATTTGTTTGTTCAAATATGCTTTGAAAAACTTCCAGTCAAAGACTTACTAAGAACAAAAACAATAATATTGTAACTATATACTTCCGAAACTCTTGCTCACTTAGCCAAACTCGCCGAACACTTTAATCGTCAAATCATCTTCATCAGTGAAGCTGTTTTTGTCAATTAAGTTCCGAAAAAAACACTTTAATATTTTGAAGTCGCCATCGACCCATTTGCTGTGATGTGTCGAACACTAGATGCCATTGTTACCTGATTTTTGTATTTCTTAAATGATTGCAAATTATTTAGGGTGGAAATAGTTTTACCGAGACGGGCGCAATATACGATACAGCGGGTGCAACCGTAACTTTGTTGACTTAAACGGGACCGAATCATCTCCAATAAATTGGCCACCTCATTCGTAAGACTCAGTACCTTCGGACTTCTTTTTGTGTGAGAACTTCAAATATCTGGTCCATGCTGATAAACTAGAAACGATTGAAAAAGCCAACTACATCAATTTATTTTTTGTTTTTGCTATTCTTAACCGTACTCGATTTTTAAGAACAGGTTAAGAACTTTTGACTTGAGACGAAATGAAGATAGAAATTAGTCCGTAAAACTACTTTTGACTTAGTCAACAAAAGCTATCAAGTTGACAATTATTTTTTAGGAATAAAAAGTAATATATTGTAACGGAATTGTTGTTCCTAGTTCGTAAAAACTTGATGTTATAGAATAGTTTCACTATCCCTTAGCCACAGGATTCTCAAAGTATACTACCAGTTACGAAACTAGGTCGTCCAGTCGGCATAGTGCGTCAGGCACGCTAGCAAATGCCAATTGTGCTAACTTCTCGGATGGGTGGGATCTTGCACACACCACTGGACCGCCGTGTACGTATTAACGTGCCTATTTTGTTATTTAAAAAGAAACAAGAAAATCTACCAAGTGCTAGAACCCAAACACCTTCTTTACATATCAACCAAACATTCATCATACGGAACTATGGATGAAATAAGTCCCTATAGGTGGCCCTCCCACTTGTAATCTACGCAAATACGCAAAATACTCCACAGTCATCGTTCCACACGACTTCTTTTCGATGACCCCTAAAGTAAAGTCAAAATCTATTAATTTTGACTCTTGTACTCGCCTTCTATATCTCCCTTCATGACCTTACTCCCCCAAGATCACTTACCGATCAAGTCATCATAGGTGACCAATAAATCATAAAAACAAATGTATATATGTATATAACTATATTCGCAATTCAAATAAAAAGAATACTATTTAAAAGTTTCGTTTAACACTCGCAACTTAAACTGAACCATATCTGATGTATTTACTTATAATATTTCTTGCACCAGAATTTACATATGGCAACTCCACAAAAATAATATAAAAAAGAAAAACTCACCGAGCTAATTCTCCTCCAGCGAAGTTGTGCGCACGACTCTGTTGGGGGTTGAATACTGCCAATACGAGGTTAGTATTTCACCTCTGGTACTAAAACGCTATTAAAATCAAGAAGAAGAATTAAATCATATGCGAATTTTGGTGGCAAGAATACTTATCTTTTGTAATTTTTGCAATATCTCATGATAGCGATCTCGCAGAGACTTATCTCATGACAGTGTCAAACTTTTATATGTATTAAAAAGAATATAAAAAAAATAATAATATACTTAAAGCTAACTTAACCTAATTACGATGATTGAGGTAATTCAAGATGATATATGTATGTGTTTTGTCCTTTTCTGATTACGAAAGAGGTTAGGATTTCTAAATCAGACGATTAGTAGGTGCTGCTCGGCTTTTCCTATAAATATACGCTTCGCAGTTCAAGGCGAATAGTCCGCTGCTAAACCAATGTGCAACGACGGCCGGCCTCGGTAGCCCTTTTTTTTGATACACTAAGGTGGTGGAGCGTTCAACACAAATGACTGTCAAAGTAATGTCTTTATAATTAAAAAAAGTATTTCAAAGAAAATCAGTAAATGTGCTTACGAATGTGCAAATCGACAAAAAAAATATGTCTTCGTTGATCACGAAATATTCTGACTCTCAATGTAGATTCCTGGCTACGATCGAGAAAGAAGTGGCGGCTGTTACTTCGGAGCCCCAAGTCACCGCCTTCTCTTACACCACAAAGTCTTGGGCTTGTTGGACCTCACAAAATTCCTAATACACATTTTGCAATTAAAACTTAATCTCTCACAAAAAAAAACTGTACGCTTCAATAAAAACACTTACTTTTTCTCCTTTCGCAAAAAAAAAACTTCTCTGATCACCAGAGCTCAATTGACATACACTCCCAAGCGACTATAATATACGTCCTTAATGTCCTATTCAAGAAATATTCTTTGAAATATGTATAGTTTCGTTTGATCAATCTGAAGATTTTATATAAAATCTTCCGTAGGTACTCAGTCCAGATGAGAAGGAATTATAGAACTTTGTCTATGACGGCAGCAAATAGTCTTGACCGGTTGACAGCTCGAATGAAAAAGGAAGTTTGGCTGCCATGACGACGAAGCATTGGTCAGTTGGTATGTCATGGGAATGAAACGAATTATCTATAACGAAATATCGATACAGACTGATCGAAAGATACAGCGATCACTTTGAAGGCTTAAGTCTAAGAGAACTAGGTACTAAGGCATGAATTTAGCAAGACATTTTAATAACTCAATTTGACAAAAAGAGTATACGTGGGTAAAGAAAAAAAACAAAAATAAAATAAAAGTAAAGTGTTTGTCTCAAATCGAAAGAAAAAATAATAGTACGCATACGCCGTAGTGGCCATATTTAATATTTCCTACAAAGTCATTGCAAATTTGTAATTTCTTGAAAATTTAAGACCACATAAAAAAAAAATATATGGGCCCATACAATATGAAAGTTTTCGGACTTTGAATTACAACTGAAAAATAAGGCGAAAAAAAGATTTCAACCTTAAAATGAGAAATAGTAATAGTAATCAAAAAATTTGTTTAACTATACTTATAAAAGGGTTTTTACCAAATATTTAGATAATCAATTCTCATACAAATCTCGCTCCTACTTTAAATGTTATGAAAGGTCACGAATACATTTTTCGCAGTTATTTGTATTTATATAATTTTCAAGCATAAAATTTGTGACAATTTTTTTATACGCTCAAAAGTTTCAGAGACATGCAGAGGACAGAAAGTAAAATGAGTAAGCTTCTTCTCGAATCTTCAATCAATAAATACAGCAGCATATAAACAAACCATGTTTACTTTTAAATATATAAAAATGGAAAGGACATTATTAAGAATCCCAGACATTTTCTTAAGTGCTTCAAAACGCCAACTTATTATCGAAAAGGTTGCTTTAAACTTTGAGGAAAAAGCTTTCACTTATTCTCAATTGAGTTTTTGTAGTGCAGGTTCTTAAAAATTCAAAGATTTCTTTAAAATAATGGAAATATAAAATGCCTATACATAATATGTAAAATTTTGAAATTCCAGTTTTTGTATATTGGGATTGGAAAAGGTCTATTCTATTTTAAGTGTTTATTATTCCATTCAAGTAATTATAGACCGACAATTTCAGAATGCATAAAAAGTTAAACTTTTAACTGAAATTTCTTTCCGGTAAAATGTTCGTTTATACGTTAAATGTTGTGTTATAAAAAGTTAAAGTACTTAAAATTCAAGACCTTAGCCTTAATCCCTTTTTCTTAATGTTAATAAAATACATTGCAAACCGAAGGAATCCAATATTAAAGAACTTCAGGCGATTTTAAAAGCAATGTTAAAGAAAAAAAGACACAAGAGATGAGAGGCAAAGGAACCCAAAACCACTGAGATTGAAACTTGAAACCGTCAAAACTTTGCTGATTTAACGCTTCGCTTATAGGAGATATTAAATGAGGCTCTTTAATATCTGTAATAGAAGTAAACCTTTTTGCTTTATATTTATAACTTCTTCCTTAAATTAAACAACTGACGAAAAAGATTTTATTTTAACTAAATCATCGCATTTCGTCCCTTATTTCAAATTCACATCACTCGAGGGAATATAAATACGAAAAGATATAAATAAAATTATTCTTATGTACCATTTTTCAGGTGTATATAGTTAAAATAAATAACAACAAAAAAAAAACAAACAACGCAGGTGTTACTAAAATCACTTATTGCTTAAAGCATATTATACATTTGGGACTTTATACAAGTACTCAAACGAGATGGATTTCCGGCCGTAATAAATGTTCTACGGGTATATATTCAGCTCAATAATATTAAATGAGTTTCGTTTCATTTGTATAAGCTTATTTAAGCCCGGTTAAAATGTAGGTTGTTAATGTTTTATTTATTTGATCTAAAATACCTGCGATTCAAAAGCAAATGCATAACAATAAATTTCAATTAAAAATGTATATAAAAATATCTTCTTTTTTTTCAAATATATAGGACATCACGTAAATATACAAAAACTAGTTGACAACAACTGAAAAAAAATATGATTAAAAATTAATGAAAATCTGAATAAAAATATAAATTTCGTCGCTTTTGTAAAAATGCACAAATCATCATATAATAAAAAGAAATACTAGCATATATGAATTTTTGTGTTAATATTTAAAATGCATATGGAATAATGTCAAAAGTTCAAATGGCTTTTTTTCTGAATCCGAAAAACATGATGTTTTAGTGTTTATTTTGGATGCCATACAAATTGCATTTTGTTGTTGCTTTTTATTTATTTTTAAATTGAATTGAAATGGATTTATTCGCGTGTGTGAATATTAAATAAATTATATACGCTCGTATAAAAACGTATGTACACCTTCGTGAATTATGAGGTGATTTATATTTTTGTAGCTTCCATTATTGCACAAACTTTGTGTCTAGTCTTTTTGGTTTTTTTTTCAGATATGTAGGTATTTTTTAATATTTTTCCTTTAATAAATAAAATAAAGTTATGAATACCCATTTTAAGGAAAGAAGGTGGAATCCAACCCACGGTATTGTGTACCACTTATGGTATCATGGTATGGTGGAATCCCAAAAAACCCTTACAAGGGTGTAGAAAATGGCATGTATAGGCATTACATGAGCAATAAGCACCACTCCTACTACAGGAATGGAAGCAGAACTCAATCTTTTACCTCTGGACTTATATGTAAAGGAAAATACTGCAAACAGTGCCTTACGGCTGAGACAGGCAAATTGTCGGAAAACCAATCACATCAAACACCCGCAGATTATATGGGAATACATAGGGAACAATGTCAGCACAGACTACATGATACCCTGTTTTGACTTCAACAGAATCTTTAACAAAATTTTTCCTGAAAGGAACGAGTGGATAGACAATGTTCCACACATGACTGAGCACGGTTGCCACTTGAAAAAAAATTGCATGACCAAAGCTGAAAATAAAAATGACCAATCGTACCAAAAAAGGACCAAAATAATTTGTGTCCACAATAGCTTTTAACTTCCCATAGAAAGTTATTGTAATCGGTCCGATCTCTTGAATTGAAAATTTTGACATTTCTCGACGTTTCAAGGTTCCTAGAGTCTAAATAAAAGATTTTTAGAGAGATGTCTGTGCGTGCGTGTGTACGTTCGGGAAGAATAACGTTTTTGGTAAAATTTCGAAAATCGAATTGATATTTTTTTTTACAAAAAATAAAACCTTAAAAAAACAATAGTAAAACTTGGTAAAAATTTACTTTCGACTCTTCAAAAATTAAAATAATATTGGCTTTAAGCTAATTTTATCTCACAGAAAATATTATTGCCGACATTCCGTAAATTGTGCATAAAAATCCAACAGTCATTTTTTTCATAAAAAATAGAAATCTACAAAAAAATAGTACGCAAATGCTACGAAAATTTGGTAAAAATTGGTTTTCGACTAAAAATCTCGTTAACAAGAACAGATGAAATCAAACTATTTCATCATACCCAAAATATTGTTGGTAATTTTTAATTTTTTTTAGAATAATTCAACTAACAACTAGCAAATCACGAAAGCCTACAAACCTTTTAAGCAAGACAAATCGGCAGACGGGATGGGAAGTAATCAGTGTGGGACGCACCCCAGCCTCTTTTTTTTTAAGATCACAATATGTTAACATTATGTCAGGAGATCGATTACTATCGCTAAAAAAAATTCATATAAAATTAATTCAAAAAAATTCAGCCCTATCATGAATTGCATCGTAATCGGAAATTTTTACGAATCCCGAAAAACTGTATCATGAAATGCGTATGAGATTTTCCATTACGAACGGATTTCGTGATACAGTTTTTCGGGATTCGTAAAAGTTTCCGATTACGATGGAATTCATGAAAGGGCTGAATGTTTTTGCAGACCAAACTCTATGGTTATATTTGTCATCTTGACGCTCTTTGGTCAGCATTATATTATTAATGGTACCCAAATTAAGTCTGCCTTTCGTTTTTATCAAAGTTAATTCAAAAAAATTCCTCTCAGCAGCAGCTGAGCTGTGAGGAGGAAGTAACATCAAGTTATAAACGAACTAACTTAAATTTTGAAAACAATATTCATTTAAAGCGTTTTTATGATAATTGACCTTTTCCCAAAATTCTTTAGGTATGTATTTTATTTTTGAGATTATAAAAGGAATAGAGTCGATTTTTTTCAACTTCTTAAAAAAGGGACCAAATGGAATAAAAAATGACCATGCGACCAAGTGAGAAAATAATGACCAAATTTGGTCGTAAAAGACCAAACTGGCAACCGTGTGACTGAGTCGTCAATACCCACATACACATACACGTCACAAGCCGCTATCATCATATTCATTGATAGTCGAGCAGCATTTAAATCTATTTCTGCTACAGCTACAAATTGAAGCTTATAAATTAAAGTCACCTAGAATTAACAGCATAACATGAGGCTCTGACAATGTTCTCAGAAACTAATGGGCCTATTTAATTTAATTTTTTTTCTGACAAAGCTCTTATATAATTTTATTGATATTTGATGATCAAAAATTTTAATATTTTTTATTTTTGAAAAATTCGAGGTCCCCTCCATCTCTGACATGACTCGCACACATGAATGATTGAGAGGTGTAAATCATTTGGCCCTGGTTCGTTACACTCAAAGAAATGTCCTGGTCACTGTTATCAAATTTCCTGTATCATTCTATCAGATTACCGAATAACTAGATACCGTCAAGACATTTGGTACAATGTAACAGAAATCCTGGTAGCTATTAGGTCCGTTCGCGTACCCTCTTAAAACAGTCAAATTTTACTAAAAAAATACGAAATTTAACCAAATCCTGTTCGCGTACTCAAAAATTTCGTAGTTTTTCGTAAAAAAGAGCGTTCACGAGAGAATAAAATATTTCCCCAACCTATGAATTTTAGCCCAAGAAATTTCTTTGGGCTGATTTGTGAAAATTTCAAATTTGGTAGAAATTAAAATAAATTAAATAAATTGCTCGCTTTTGCTGTCAGTTATACAATTTAAAAACAAATTTTCAAAGAACAGCAACAAGACAATAATATTTTGTGAAAAATTTGTTGTTTTCCTGTTCGCTTACTTTTTTGTAGTTTTTTTTTGGTGAGAGAATTTTACCCCCACTCTTTAAAATATTTCTTTTTACGAATTTTAGTGCAGAAAGTACGCGAAAGGACCTAATACTAGAAATAATAACAATTTTCCCTCCGAAATAATTTAATCAGAAATCCTGGTAGTACGTATCTCTTTTGGACCAATCTACAATGAAAATATAATTTTTTTCTTGGTACCTGTTACCAGGGCTCTGGTAAACTATGCCAGGATTTCGATTTTTTTACTGGTAACTGGAACCAGAAATAATCTTAATATATAAAAATCCAATGTCATATGTATGTTCCCAGTGAACTCTTCACCAAGTCCACCGATTTCGATGAAAGTTGGCATTTTATGTGTAATTTGGTCTAACTTGAGATATAGGATAGTTTATGTTTTGATTAATGGTCTTAATAATTTATAATTAACAATAAACTGATTGTCAATGTTGATGTTTGTTATTAATCGTAAGTTTCATAAGTCTCGAACAGATGGCGCCTTAAATCAGATTTTGTACAGAAAACTTTCGGACCATCTATCGTGAACTTCTCATAGATGGCGCCACGTTGGAATTCGAAATTTCTTTTTCAACAACACGTGGTGCAATGTGATATTTTGATCGATCTATAACGTAACATCGCTTTTTCTGGATTATTTTTCATTTAATTCCATGTGCTCCATATAATTCTTAATATTTCTTTTCAACTACTAAATTACAGTTTCATTAATACAATAAAATATACCTATAAACAAAAAAATTAAAGTACAACAAAATTTATTCTTTTTTAAAAATTGTAAGCATAGTTAGTTAGTTAGAAAAAAATTGAAAAATTCGCTCTATGTAAATTGTATATCTATATGTATATACATAGTGCCTGGTTACACGAGCGCAAAAAAGAATTAATTCACGAAAGAGAACGGATGATTTTTAGAAAGAAGGAAAGGGATGGAAAAAAACGCCAAGTTTCGTCTTTTTCCTCATCTTCAGATATGAGTTTTGCGTTAAAAATCATGTTTCTTTCTCAAACGTTCTCCTTTTGACAGACATTTTCATTTCTAATTTGCCGGCGAAGTGGAATGTACACCAAATTTGCTTTTGTTTTGCTCGTGCTGTACCTGCGGCTGAGCATCCAACGAAGTTTTTTGTGTTTTAATTTCCGACTGTTCCTTTATTTCTTGCATGCCCACTTAATTTTTTGTTCTGTGTGTATCCACGAAAGTAATTCTTTTTTGCGCTCGTGTAACCAGGCACATAGAAAGAAATTGAAAAAAATTCAAATTACATAAAAGTTAATTTTTTTCAATCAATATTTTTAAACAGGGTTATCTTGACTGCAAAATTTTATAATTTTTTTTTATTTTGATTGAATTTTAACTAACAATCACTATTCTCAGTAAAATGCCACCAAAGAAATCTAACGTATAAACTCAAAAAGTACTGGACCGATTTTAATAATTCTTTTTTCATTAGAAAGCTATACATTATCTGTACCTATTTATGTCTACCCGTGCGAAGCCGGGACGGGCCGCTAGTATTATGTATAATATTTGCTGGTAAGTTGAATTAAAAATACTGTTTAATATTACCAGCAGTTTGTATTAGTAAATAAAAATTAACAATCATTTTTATCTGAAGTCCGACAATATTTACCATACCTTAAAATTAAATTTTAGTGGCAAATATAATCAGGTTTCTGTTAAATTTTTGTTTGTATTCATTTTTTTTTATATACATATATCATAAGTTGTGGTACCAGATACCAGGAAACTCTGATAAATCCTACCAGAAATATTTCATAATTTATCGGGGTACTGATAAAATCTACCAGGATAAATGTTTTTCTTTTTTTTATCAGAAATGTCTGGTAATATTTACCAGTTTACCAGGATTAATTTATTTTCTGGTTTCTAGTATGGGTTATCACATTCAAGGTAAACCTACTTTTACCAAGAAATTCGATAACATACATCAGGAATCTGATAACATCCACCAAGATTTCTCTTGGTATATTCTTACAGGAAATCTGGTAAAAAAATATTTCTTCCTGGTACGTGGCACTGGCTACCAGGATACAGGTAAACAAACTTTTACCACGAAATCCGCTAGCATACTCCAGGAATCTGATAACATTTACCACGATTTCTCCTGGATAAAACCAGAAAACCAGTACCAGGAAATTTCTTTGAGTGTACGGATTGTTGCATCACCTAATTTATAACTTGCGACATACATATATTAATAAGGTATATGGCAAGTTTTACATTCGTAAAAAATTCGTAAAATAATCAAACTTGACATTATGATGGTAGAGAAGTCGAAAAAAGTGGGTCCCCCAATCCGTTCGTCGTTTTCTTCTGTCTGTCTGTCCTCGCCCCTACAGCCCAAATCATTATTGGATCGATTGAGTTGGAAATTGGAAATTAACTTTTTAAGCAGATTCTCGTTAGAGTTTTTTTCAATTTTTTCTTAAGACTAAAAATAACAGCAGTCCCCTCACAAATGTTTTGGTTAAAAATCGGAATTTCGAATTTTCTCACAAACAAACCGGTAGATTTTTATAAAATTTTCTCTAAAATTTTTCTTTTAAACTTGGCCTCTTTTAATATAAAAAAATATTTTTGTATTGCTCCAGAAGGGTAAACCCCATAGTACTGTTATTCTGTTTTTAAAATTTCTCAGAAACTCATGAATCGATTTCGAAAATATTTCTTATGCAGAAGTTCTCATATTGTCATAATAATATTTGATGCTCAAAAATTTCAAAGTTTTGGATTTTTAAAAAAATATAAAATTTTTGTTTTTCAAAATTCAATATCTCAAAAATTGTTTACTTTTTTTTCCGAAAATCAAAAATAATACGTTTATTAAAGTATTTAAAATAACTGCATACCAAAAACGTTTATAAATAAAATCTGAAAAATTTAATACATACAAAATAAATTTAAAAAAAAAAACACCAACAATTTAAAAAACAAAATTCTGAAAAATTAAGGTCTTTTTGGCAATTTTCAATTTTTGAAAACAAACAAAGTATATTTTTACGTCTTAAATTTACTATAAGTACTATTTTTAAGCAAACTTTTTGGATACAGGAGCACTGCACATATTTAGATTTTAAGGATCTTAAAAAGTCAAAAATCAAAACTTTAATTTAACAAATCTGGTAGATTACAACAATTTCCAGTAGAATACTAATTAAATGCTTTTTTACCTCAAATATACATATAGCCCCAAAACAATCTTTATAAACCTTAAGAATTTAATACTAAGAGAATTCTTAATGGTCTGTCACTGTCAATTATTATTTCATAATATTAATATTTAAATATTAAATATTCTCTGACATTGAATATTGATTGGATTAGATTGTTATTGACAAGTTTTCCCAAACATTTTCAATATCAAAACCATCAAAAAAAAATCATTTCTGAAATAAGAAATCACTCCTACGTGCTTCACATATAATTCTCCTGAGTGAAACGTCCAAATGGATTAGGTAACCTTACCAAACACAATAATGGCCTACCTATAAAAAAAAATACAAACCAAACCAAAATAAAGTTTATATTTATTAAGGAAATTATAGCTCATAAAACCTGTGGTTTTTGTGTGTTTTTCTTTTTTAGATTTATGTTTATGCAAGAGAATTATAATAATGATTGTTTTTGCAGAAAATGCAAAACTGGCCAAAATAATAAATTTCACAAACACAAAATAAAATTGTTTTTTTTTTTGTTTTATGTCAACTGTAATGAAAATAACATCATTTCCGACCTGCCTGCAAAATGTCAATGTCATTCTACTAGTACCTAACCTACCTTACCTACCTATGTAAGTAACGTATTTCTAAACCTCAGGGTTTATTGTCTTAACATAATTACAAGAGTAAAAGCAAAAAACCACACCCTCAACCAACGATGAGAGAATGAGTGCTTTTTCTGCTGCTGGTGCCGTGTGCATGTACACATTAGAATATTACTTAACCCTCATGTGTCAAAATGTATTACAAATCATATTTTTGTTGCTTTAGCTAAAAAACTATAAATATGAGTACGAGTATACGAGAGTATAACCCCAAAGTCCCCAAGTGTGTTCGCGAGCTTTGCAATTCACATTTTCCTTGAACCCCAAAGCACACTTTATATACATATGTATGTGTGTACTTTTATACGAATGTACTCATAAACATATGTACTCAACGTATATATATTTGTAGCTAAGCCTGTAAAATAAATGAACCGAATATTTCACCTTTCCGTACACATAAAGCTGACGGTGAGGATGACATTTCAAAAAATAATCTTTTTACCCCAACCTTACACTAATGAAAAACCAAGGTAAGAAGAACTTATAACTATAATATGAAGTGTGGGACTAAATTACTATATTTATAGGTGTGTTAAAAAGATACATACATACATATATTCTTCAGTTTGTTTTCTTTTTCTTATTCCTCCTCCGCAGAGGATAAAAAGTTTTTTTCTTGAAGAAAAAGAACAAAGACGTCTGAGACTTAACCTCTTTCTAAGAATTTCAGAATTAAGATTAAGCACAAGGTTCATAACTAATCGTTAACCTAACCGGCCGGCGGTGGTGGCGGTGTGGCGTTTGTGGAAAGACATAAAGTTCAATTTACATTAAATTTGAACTTAATTTCGATAAAAGGTTCAAATTATACCAAAATAGCACTCTTGTCAAAAAATTACATAAAAGTTTTTGAAAGAAAAAGGAAATTGAAAGCGTGTAGTAAAATGTTTACAACCCTTTAATAAGGAAAATTCTATTTGACAGTTTATAGTTCAGGGTTGGAACCAATGGAGCATTAAATGAAAGAACAACGTGTTGTCATCCATACACGATACATATGTATTTCAAAAGTATTGAAAGTATGGTGGAAAAAAAGAAGAAGCAATTTAAAGGTCGCAATATTAAAACAAGTTCGTTAACTGAGAAGAAAAAAAAAACTAAAACATGTTTTTCTGCTCCGTTTTTACTCACCCTTTACTGACAGCTGTCAATTTTTTTGTTGAAAGGTGGTTAAGACAAAAACCGAACTAAAACTAAAAACGCAGTTTTCAAAAAGTTTTTCAGGGATACAAACTTACTCTAAAATATTTTTGTTTAATGTGGTTGTTGTGTGTCTTTTATAATAAGTATTTTTTAGAGGTATGGAACTTTTAGTTGGCAACACTATTTTAAATAGCGGCCATTTTGTATGCAGTCAATTCCGTTATTTATAGTTTAGTTTGGCATTTAACATTTGGTTTTGAATTACTGAATATTGCAATGACTGGGAAAGACAGAGTGTGGTTAGGAATTCCACATTTATTTATTTATTTATTTAATCTACGAGCTAAAGGCTTAACAGATGCGTAGTACGGCTAAAGAACGAATATCTGTACTTGTACTTGAAAATACGACCGAAGCTGGGCTCGAGGGTGTACTGATGAGCATTCCTAGAAGAGCGAGTATTTCGGTTGAACTGTTTAAGAGGAGGAATACAGCTAGTTATTTCTCTAGAGCATAAACCGTTAAAATAACGGGTGAGACAAAAAACTTTACGACAATTTTCGAGCGACGTAAATGATCCTATGATGATATTATCACCAATCAATCTAAATGCCTTACGTTCAATACTGTCCAAGAGGCTTAAATAAGTTGCAGGAGCACCAGACCAGATATGGGAGTTATAGCGTTGCACGTCTTGTAGATAACAGCCAGATCAGAGGGGGAGAAAAACTTCATGCATCGCCTTAGAAAACTCAAACATCTTGTGGCATTTTTGGCGACATCGCGTATGTGATCGTTCCACAAAAGGTGGTTGGTGATACACATACCGAGAATATCGAGATGTGCAGTCTCCTCGATGCAAGTGCCATCCATGGATGATGGCAAGAAGGGTATATCTCACTTTAACGATACAAGACAGCATTGGTTTTCGAAGTATTAAATTCCAAGCGGTTTTTTATTACCCATTGTACAATGCTGTTTAGGTCGGAACTTAATGAGCTTATAATGTTTTGTAATTGCAGTTCCACATTCGAAGAAGAGGGATGTGAATCTGAAAACGAATATTAAAAGCTAAGAGTACTATCGTCAGCGAAACAATGTATTGAATTTGAAGTTGCAGGCATAAGATCATTAATAAAAATGAGAAAGAGTGTTGGAGATAGAACAGAGCCCTGGGGCACACAATCATTTATTTTGTGGTTTTCAGACTTCAACCCATCCAATACTACTTTTATTGAACGACTTGAAAGGTAATTACTAATCCAATGAAGGAGGGATTTATGAAAACCGAAAGCACAGATTTTCGATAAGAGAGCCTGATGCCAAACGCCATCAAATGCTTTTGAAATATCAAGTGCAATAATCTTACTTTCTCCAAAACGATGTAAAGAGTTGCTCCACTGTTCGGTGAGATGAACCATGAGATCACCACTGGACCTATTGCTGCGAAAGCCGCATTGTCGGTCATTAAGAAGCTTTCTATTTTCAAGATATTTCTTGAGCTGATAATTAATCAGCGTTTTCATGACCTTGGAAAGAAGGGACCTAAGTGCAATCAGTCGGTAATTAGAGGGTGAGGAACATTCGCCTTTTTTGGGGATAGGCTGGACAAATGCGGTTTTGCATCGGCACGGTACGAGACTTGAGGAGTAGGACAGATAAAAAAGCTTATGCAGTGGTTTTGCCAGCGTTGAAGAACACCTCTTCAGAACAATAGCAGAAACATGGTTATTTTATAATATTCGTTATTTAACAACTTGAGGTATTTTATTGCTTCTATAAACTGTTTGTATGGGTATATTCCGTTATTATATGAACGTTTTTTTTTAATCCTTGTTATCTTATAGCCTTGTCTATTTTATTACCTGGTCCATTTTAACACTTCGTTTTATTTTATTTTAATGTTTTAATTTTTGTATCAAATTAAAACAAATTGTTCCTTGAAACTGGAAAGATTTCACTTTGTTCTTTACTCAAGAAACAGTATATTTTAGAAAATGTTTACAAGTGCGATTTGTCTGTACATTTTTTTGAAACTGTATACTTGTGTATATTGTGGAGAAGTGATAACGAACGAAAATAATGAAGAATAAAAATAAAACTTCAATATCCTTTTCAAATTGCATTTACATCCCAAATTCATCTTCAACTTATTTTTGGCTATCATCTTTACAAATTCAACTATATTTACCCTTTGAACAATAGAAAGAAAAAAAAACGATTGATGATTCACTATTATTGATATTTAAAACTTATAATTTTGAAGTTTTAAACAAAATCAATAAAACTACTTAAATTACATTCAATTAAAATTTTCAGAAGTACGTACTTATAGCCATGAAATGCATACCATATCAATATCATGATTGCATTTGTGAATTATTGAATTATGCTTTGCTCTTATAAACCTTTTGCATGATATGGAATCATGTGCAAGACATTGTGTAGACTTGATAAATCTATAAAGTGCTTCAATTAGAATAGAAAATTTTGAATTAAATTAAATCATTTACTTTCTAAGAACAAATAAATCAAAATTTATGTTGATTTAAATTGTAATGAAATTTAAATTTGTATTTCTTCTTAGTTTTCAGAAATTAATGGAAACCAATGTGCAAAATATACCAATTTTAAATTTAATCTGATACAATAATTTAATTTCATTGAAATAAATAAATGTTTACTATCAATTATTAAAATAATGTAATTCGATGTTCTGAAAAACAAGAAAAAAGTATAATTAAAAACTAGACTTAAATAGTTTTGAGTTAAGCAAAATGTTTTGGATCAAAATTTCAATAATTAGAAAATTGATAAATTGTGTATTCACCAAAATAAAAAGATTTATTTGTTCTTCGAAATAACAAAGTTTTTACAAAGTAGATAATTATTGCTAAAATTTAACACATAGAAAATGCTTATAAATTATTTGACGAAAAAATTGTTTCAAAGTGAATTCAAACTACATTGACGACAAAATTAGCTTTTAAGTGGTTTTGAGTCTTATAATTTCCGAAAATTCGAATTGATAGTCCATAATATTATTATTTTTTAAAGACTATCATTAATTAGTTGACATCCTTAGACTTAGATTTAGAGTCAAACTTTTTCGAAAAATTCAGCTAATATTTAAGTCAAATAAAAATACAATATAAACAATAATGATTTCATTGAAATCTAATGGTTAGAAATATCCAAAGTAGAACGAAATTAGGTTCACAAGTAATTTTTAACTTCCCATAGGAAGTTATTGTAATGGGTCCGATTTGTCAAATTGAAAATTTTAACATTTCTTGACGTTTCAAGGTCCCTAGAGTCGAAATAAAAGATTTTTAGAAAGATGTCTGTGCGTGCGTGTGTACGTATGTACGTTCGTACGTCCGTACGTCCGTACGTTCGCGACGTTTTTTCCGTCGTCCATAGCTCAAGAACCAGAAGAGATATCGACTTCAAATAAATTTTGTTATACAGAGAGTAAGGCAGAAAGATGCAGAAAGGGCTCTGAAAAATTGAGTGGGTGGTTTTTTTACCATATCAGTTTAAAAAAAGGTGAACATTTTGGTTAAACCTAAATATCTCATGAACCAATGACGCTACAGACTTGAATTAAATTTTATATTATACATTGTAACGTGATACAAAACAAGTATATTTTTGGAAAAAAATCCAATTAACGGTTTTTTTATAAATCAAAACAACTGAAAAAAAAATTGTCACCTCGAAAATTGTAGGACTAAAATATGATTTCATCTCCAAAAAAATTTTCTGCAACGAAGAATAATGTTTTTGAAATCTGATAAATTTTTGAAAAAATCTAATTGACAGTTTTTTTTATAAAAACAAAAACCTAAAAAAAACATTACTCAAAGTTGGTAAAAATTAAATTTCGACTCAAATATCTTTTCAAAAACTTGAGATATTGGCTTTAAGCTACTTCTATCTTTCAAAAAATATTGTTTTCAACATTCAGTAAAAGTTTGAAAAAAATCGAATTGATAGTTTTTTTACAAAAAATTAAAAACCGAAAAAAAAAATTTACAAAAGTTGTTAAAAATTTATTTTCGACTCAAATTTCTTTTCAAAAATTTGAGATAATGGCTTCTTAATAATTTTAACTCATAAGAAATATTGTTTTTAATATTGGAAACAATTTTGAGAAAAATCGAATTGACAGTTTTTTTACAAAAAACAAAAACCTAAAAAAAATGTATAAAAGTTGGTAAAAATTGATTTTCGACTCCAATATCTTTTCAAAACTTTGAGATATTGGCACTACTTTTATCTTTAAAAAAATATTGTTGTCAACATTCAGTAAAATTAAAAAAAAAATCGAATTGACGGTTTTTTTACAAAAAAATAAAAACCGAAAAAATTTTTTACAAAAGTTGATAAAAATTGATTTTTGACTCAAATATCTTTTCAAAAATTTGAGATAATGGCTTCTTACTAATTTTAACTTATAAAAAATATTGTTTTCAATATTCGATAACATTTTGAGAAAAATCGAATTGACAGTTTTTTTTTTACAAAAAAATAAAAACCTAAAAAAAAACAATACTAAAATTTGGTAAAAATTTACTTTCGACTCAAATAGCTTTTTAAAAATTACAAATATTGGCTTCAAACTTATTTTATTTCACATAAAATATTATTTTCGATATTCAGTTATTTTTTATAAAAATCCAGCAGTCCGTTTTTTCATAAAAATATAAAATCTACAAAAATAAGTACAAACTTTTAAGCAAAACAAATCGACAGACGGGATGGGAAGTTATCAGTGTGGGTCGCATCGCAGCCTCTTTTTTTTAAATTAATTGGTGGTCAAGTTGTTATTGTAGAATTCAAACCCTACTAATTTTTAAAGATCAGTTTTAACAAAAAAAAACTAGATTAATATGAAACACTTTCCAACGTTTCGGGCTTATTTTCCAAAAATTAATGCTTTGTTTTCTAATATTGAACATAAAATGTTTTATTGCGCCTTTTATTCAAAAGTCATTACTTATACTCATTATTGTGTCACTCAGCATGGACAAAAAGTTCAAGTACACATGAAACCTAAGGCCAATTAAATTTCTTTTTGACTTCTTGAAAATTTCGACACAAAAATAAATTGTTCCACATTTTTTATTTTGGGGAAAATACTTAAACAAATTTTGTCTTTTTCCTACAAAAAGAATAAAATAAACTTTTCTTCCAAGTATTCTTTTTCGTAACACGCATTTTTTTCAGCAATTGCTCAGGTAGATAGTTAGATATATTTACTGCGGTATTTCTTGTAAGGAGTCCATAATATTATTTACTTCTTAAAAACTGATTTTTGGTAATTAATATTATTGTTATTTCCGGTAACAGAATTTTTCTATTTCTTTTTTAAGTGTTAAATATGTTTAAGCGATTGGTAAAAATTAAGACGTAAGTTCAAAAATTGAATGGCGAAAAGTTAAAAATTGTTTTTCTGATTCTCTTGGCACGCTCCATAAATTTATTTTTATATCAATATATCTATATCAATATATAATATAAAAAACCTTTAAATGTATACAAACTTTGTGAAATATATGTTCATTTTTGTAACGCATTCAAAATAATAATTATTTATTTTCCGAGTAAGCAATTTGTCATACAAACTAAATTACTAATTCACCCTGAGGGGATATTAGCTGCAATCACAATTTTAATCAAAAACTATTGTTTTACTTTATTATTGATGTTAATAATAATGTCTATGATAGCTTTACTCTATTAAAACGGAAATTTCTGAATAAAACATGACTGATTCAATGGGGCGTATACGTTCTTTTTTTTGAAATTTCTTTCTAGTCTTAGACTTTAGACTTGTTTGATGTTTATATACAGTGTTGTCCAAAACATTAGCAACTAAAACTATTAATTTTTTTTCTATTATTCTATTACATTAATTTTTTTCTAAAATTTAATTCATTATGTATGTATGTATGTACTTCTGAATAGTCCACAAAAGAAAATAGTTTTCAAAACGGTTCATTAAATATGACATTAGTACGACAGTTAACTCAATATTTTGTTGGTAAAAAAAAAGTAACTTTTTATTGCAATTTTTTTTTTTTTTTATTAAAAGAGAAAAGTTAGTCCGTTAACCACAAAATGCATTGCTCATATGAAAGGTGTTGCCAAACGCTTGCAGTTGAATCTGTTTATAAAGTGTTATTCAGTTCACGAGTAAGCTAATCAGTGTTCTCAGCTAACTTTTGTAAAATGGCCGTAAACAAATACTCTAACGAAATAAAAGAAAAAATTATAAAAGAATATAAAAGTTGAATGAGTCAAATTAAAATATCGAAAAAACATTCCATTCCAAAATCAGTGATTTTTAAATCCAAAAAGTCAATCCAAACGGTTCATCGGGGTGGCAGACCAATAAAAACAACAAAAACCAGATGATTTTGCAATAATAAAATCAATTAAAAAAGACCCTTTTTATATCATCGAGAGAAATATGAAATTTTGCTCATGACCACATTAACTGGACCGTTAGAAAATGGAGTAACGTACTTTTTTCGGACAAGTCCAAATTCAATTTCAAGGGTTCCGATGGTTTCCGGCATGCTCGCAGACCAGCCAAAGAGGCACTAAATCTACGTTACACCAAAGCTACTGTAAAAAACGAAGGAGGTAACGTAATGATGAGGGGATGTTTTTCAAGGCATGTACTGAGACCGATTCATTAAATAGATGGTACAATGGATCGTTTTATGTACCCTGACATTTTGCACAATGTAATGCTGCCAAACGCTGATGATTAGTTGCCTCTGAAATGGATATTTCGGCAGGACAACGACCCAAAGCACACGTCCAATATGATTAAGACGTGGTTTCAAGAAATAATTACAATGGCCAGCACAGTCCCCAGATCTCAACCCCATAGAAAATCTAAGAGAAATTGTAGATCGACGAATTGTAAGGACTAATTGCAAAAATAAAAATGATCTGTTTGATCAAATTAAATTGGCTTGCGGGAAAGTATCCCAAACAGCATAATAAGCAATTTAATTGACTTCATGTCTCGAAGATGTGCTGAAGTGATTAAAAACAAGGGTTTTCCTACCAAAAAATAACAATATTTTAGTGAGTCTAAAAAAAATAAAGTGCACGACTGGGTCGCACGAACTTGCTCCTGTATGGGAACAGTCTGTTTAAAAAATATTTAAAAATATACCTGTAAAATAAGTTTGTCTTCAAAGATATACATATATGCCATTTGATTTGTCGAAAAAACCTCCATTTTTCAATTTTTTGGGAGGGGGTTACATTTAATAAAGTTAAAATAATTTAAAAAAAAACTAATTTAAGATTCAAAATTTTACTTGAAAAATAAGTTTGTCTTCAAAAATTTAAATGCCATTTTATAAATCAAAAAACCCTTGATTTTTCAATTTTTTTTTTTGAAAATCGTTAGAGCGGTTTTTTTTTAAATTAATTTTTTATATATAAAATTTTTCAATTTTGTTCTAAAAATATTTTTGGTATGCAGCTGTTTAGTGATTGTAAATATACGCTCTATATTTGAATTTCGTAAAAAAATGTTCACCCGTTTTTGAGATATAGAATTTTGAAAAAAAAAGTTAATATTTTTTTAAAAATCCAAACAATAAAAAATTGCACTTTTGATAATCAAATATTGTTAAGGCAATATAAGAGCTCGTTCAGAAAAAAAAAATTATTGAAATCGGTTCAAAAGTTGCTGAGAAAATTAAAAAACAAAAAAACGGTTCTATGAGCGGTACCTTTCCTGAGCAATACAAAAATATGTTTTTCTTATTAAAAGAAGCCAAGTTAAAAAATAAAATTTTAGAGAAAATTTCAAAAAAAAATCTATCGGTTTGTTTTTGAGAAAATTCGAATTTTCGTTTTTTGACCAAAAAAATTGTATGGGGGCCACTGTTAGTTTTGATCTTAAAAAAAAAATGAAAAAAACGCCTAACGCAAATCTGCTCAAAACCTTAACTTCCAAGTTTGAACTCAATCGACCCAATGGTTTAGGCTGTAGGAGCGTGGACAGACAGACAAAATTGACCGGACGGAATCGCGGGACCCACTTTTTTCGACTTCTTTACCATCGTAATATCATGTTTGATTAAAATCTCGAGTTCGAGATTTGCACGAATGCAAAACTTGCCATATATGTACATACATATGTAGTTCCTATATGTCGCAAGTAATAATAATGTATTTTTTAAAAATTATCTACTTTTGTTTTGACCAGCCCAATATTGAACGAATTGTACTAATTGTGCTGTATTTAATGAACTATTACAAAAACCATTTTATTTAATTTTCCGTTAGAAAGTGCAAATATTTGTTTAAATTAAAAAAAAAAAAATATACATTAATTGAATCCTAAATTTATTTTTTAATTATTTAATACCAGTTGCAATTAAAATTGCTTTTGTTTTGGTCAACACTGTATAACTACTCACTTCAAAAAAAAAAAGACATAATGTGGCATGAGTTCTACTCTAGAAGAATATAGATATTAACTTGCTTAATGGATTAAAAGTTCAATACTATAAATTGATTTAAACACTGGTTCTGTTCTTTTGATGAAAAACTGGCTCACGTAGTTATACATTGATTTACATTTATTAGTTTTGACACGTGTATTTCGAAAAACACAAACATTATCTTTCACCAAAAATAATCATATGAGAAGGGTTTGAAAAAGGTATTTTCAGGTACGAACAAAAATATACCTTCTCTTTTTTACAAAAAAACATCCCTGAAACTTCTTTATCCACACAAAAACCACAAAATTTTTAACGAAAAAAAAAATCAATAAACTTTGTTAGTGAAAAAAGCTTAAATTGAATGTGATATATCACAAGCAAAGAAAAACCACAACTGGAATTTCAGTTAACATCAAAAGGCATTAATTCTTTTGTTGTATCCCCTATCACAAGAAATCTACAAAGCAGTTTCCTGAATTTTTAAACTTAAACAAATTACCGATTTAATGAATTCAGTAATTTACTTGTGAACATACATACATAATGTACATATACATACATATGTACAATACATATCAAAATTTATATCGTATATAATTATATAAAAACGTGTTAATGCGAAAATGAAACCAGAACTTTATCTTATTATCTTATTTATTTTTTTTCGTTCGTTCGTTCGTTCAAAGTAAAAATAAATAATTTTTTCGTTTACTTCAAAAAGACAACATCTACAAAAGCTTTAGAGCAAATCTTCTTAAATAATGCAAATTGCTTCAATCTAAACGTTAAACTTTGTTTTGTTGTTGTTTTTTGCTCGCTTATAATAATTCAACCTCTAAACCTACTAAAACTGTCATCATTACCATCTTTCTTATTTTATTTTCGTCCCTAAAAATTAAGCTGGTAAAAAGAAAACAAATAAATTCCCTAGCAAACCCGCATTTAAGGACGTTTTCATTTTTTTTTTGTTGTTCACGTTAAGAAAATTCTTTCCCTTTAACTTAAGAGATATGGACAAGGAAAGTAAAATGAAAGAAAAACTGTATATTAATGGAAAGGACAAAAATGTTTTTTTTTTTTTTGCAGTTAGGTTGGAATTAAAATTTGATCTCAATTTCTTTTCGTTGCGTATAAATATATGCAGGAATCACTATATTGTGTACATATTTACCCAAAAATCCCTTAGGAAAGGTCCTTTTCAACAAAAACAGAAGACAGAAAAAAAAACAGAAATTTTAAACTAAAATGTTTCTACTGATTAAAATTTAAGATTAAACCCAACATATTCAAATATATCCCCCCCTTAAAATGGAAACAAAAACCACAAAACCGCCCGCTTACGCTAAGTTTAAATTATTCACCCACACCACCGCCCACCGCCATATTTGAACGATGAGAAACCTTTATAAACTTTAAACTTCTAAAATATAATGAACTACTTTAGTTAAGTCACTTTTCGAAGAATATTTTGTTCGTCCTGCGGTAAGGACTACGAAGACGACGAGAGGCCTGATGTGGCGACCGAGTTCTTAAACCAAAAAATAAAAAAAAAAAATCTCAACTAATGGGGTCAGAGTTCACTTCTTGTTCAGTTTCAGTCTCAGTTTTCCTGCGGATCGATACGGTTTTCAAAACCACCATCGACCATCATCATTATATTATCTGATGCAAGGCGAAGCCATTTTTCTTTTGTATTTTTTGTATAAATATGCTGTCAGTTCTGTGTTCAGTTCATTTATTATCTGCTCCAATATGCCCTCACTGCATAATTATTTTATCTAACCGTATATAAAATGTGTTAAATTTATTTCTTTTTCTTTTTTCTATTTTATAGAAAAAGCCGCAACAAAAATCCAAGCCGCATTCCGAGGTCATAAAGTTAGAGCAACCATGAAGAAATCCGACGACACATCAGCAGCAGCTGCCGCCTCAACCAATAAGAATACACCAGCAGCAACTGATACTGATGTCAACTCAAAGACACCAGCCACAACGGCGGCGGTCGAAGCTGATCCAACTAAAGAGGAGCTGGAGGCAGAATTCGATCCCAACGACAAAGGTACGAACAGTTTTTGACATAAGAACAATGAAAACCAAAAATATAAAACAAAACAAACAGTCTGTCCTATCGAATTGGTATTTTAAAATGGAACCCATTGAAGAGCCAAACGAATATTGGATTATGTTAATAAATAGATTTTACTTTGCAACTGGAAAAAGATGGCACAAGTCAAAATCTCCATAAAAATATCACTAAAGTAGTAAAAAAAAAAACCCTTTTTTTATGTACTTTTTGTTTTGAAATCCTTTACTTTGCATATTCCATTTGATTTGTTTCATTTTATTGAAAAAACAACAAAACAAAATTAGTTCTAGTACTGTCAATTTTATTGCAATACTGAACTATGTACATACATTCTTCACAACTTTACATCATACCTAAATAGGTCAGAGGCTTTAAATTGCAAACTATACTTTGGAATGCAGTAAGGAGCTACATATCTGCCCTCTCTGAAAAGTAAATATATCAGGCTTCTTGATTCCATATAACATTGAAAATTTAGCAAAACTTATTCCTTCATTCTAATGTGAACTTAATCTAGAATCCAAGTTAGTTAACTATTAATTTTGACGTTTCAAATTTCAAAGCACATTTTTGTGTCAAACAAAGCTAATTTTATTTAGGAATACCTACAAAATTTCAAACTTTGCTGTTGATTCAAACAAAAAAACTATTTTAAATATGAGAAATTATAGAATTTGTTAAAGAATTATATTACATAAAACAATGACGTGGGCAGTCCATCAAAATGGGAATACAAATAACATATAATGAGAGTTTGTAGGTCATCCAGAAGACCTTTGAAGAATCATAAAATGACAGCTTTTCTTCTAAGTAATACTACGTTTCCACCGGGCACTAAACCGAGATTTAGCTAGATTTGTCACAAATCTCCTTGAAATCTCGAAGATTTACCATATAAATTTTAATCTCCTCAAATGAAGATTTCAAATAAAACTCATTGAAATCTACTTGGAAACATTAGTTTGTCAAATCAAACAAACTTTTTTTTCGGAGAATAATTGTTGAACCGACCCATTTAAACGCCAATTTCGTTTATTGACAGATGGAAATGTCAACAAAAACTATCTGTCTCACTTCCATATGACTCAAATTCAAAACAATAAACAACTTTCAAGAAATCACAGACGAAATAAAATGTAAGTACACAAAAATAATAAATATGTACAAGAATATAATAAAACTAATTACTTACAGATGATGAGTGAACAAATACATATTTTTTTTCTTTTCGAAAGGAGAATAATTTGAAGTTTGGTTGTTATGACATAAACCAAACGTCAAATTAATCTCCTTTTCTTTGGTGGAAACACCTCATGATTTATTTTAAATCACTTGCCTTAAATCTCGGATTATTTGTTAGTGGAAATGTACTATAAGAGAAAAAGTAGTTCTGGATTTGAATTTGGACTCTGTCGGAAATATCAAATATGAACAAAACTTCTCCGAAAAAATTATGTTTTCTCTAATAAGAAAGAGTATTAACTGTCAAAATATATTAGCTGTCAAACTGGTATTTAATTTGGGTCTTTAGCTTTTACTTGTGTTCACCACCTTAAAATAAAAATGTTATTTATTTACTTGCAAGACAATTAAAACATTTTAGTCAATCTTAAATTGTAGGAAATTTTTAGTTTATTTGGATAAAGAAGAAGGTTTAATAATAAATAATTGAATAAGTGGCGCAACAGCTCTAAAAGAAGAAGGGCTTAGTGATTTACAACTTTCAACCATTCCTGTGTGAGATTAGTGATTTAGATGACCTACAGTTTACATGCCGAATCCGAAAGTTGTATTTGAGAAAACACTTATTATGACAAGAATTAATTTTAAAGGATTTGTCAATTACTCGCAAGAGCCAGTACCCATGAAAAAAAGACTTTAGGTGGCACAGGCAGGGATTGAACCCAAGGCACTAATCATCACACCACGGTTACCACTACAGGTCTGTTTAAAACTTTGTTCCAATTAAACGTATAAGAACTTGTCAAAATTGAGAATCCTGCATGACATTTACATAACAAACACATTGAAAATCTTTATAAAGTGAGCAGATCTTTGCAGATCTAAAATCAAACTTTGGTGATTTCCTAGTTTCATTGAAGTCGATCAGCGATAAACGATAAAAAACTGAAATAATCAATTGTTTTCAGATATTTATATCTGATTTCGCTGTTTTCCAAAAATATCAAACAGCTAGGTTCTGCATTTCACTTTCACCACTAATAATTTATATTTACTTTATTGAAAAGCACAGATAAAAATTTATGTAAGAATTTTATACATATTATGACAATCAACTGAATTATATTTTTTGACTGATGTGATAGAAGTCAGATGTTTTAATTTCACTTGAAATGATTTCGAAAAGTATTCGAAGTTATGAAATCAGTCGATTTGTAGAACTCTGAAAACAATTTCACTGGATTTTTAATTAAGATTTCAATTTTATTTTACTCGATTTTAAGAACCTAGCTGATACAAATGGTTTGGTTTTTGAACCCGGTATTAATAATCGTGTTTCCATATCTTAGTGGTTATTGCTTAGTACTTGACTTTAGCTTAAAGCTTACTATGCAAGATATGTCAAATTTTGTCTTCGATTTCCTTTCAGGCAATAATCAGTTAACATTTAAAATAATGGAGTTCAACTTCAATGTTCAAGTTACCAAAGAGATATACAAAACTTATCACTTAATTCATCTGGAAACATTATGTTTGTTCAACCAAAACATTGCAGGTTTATGAAAACTGTCAGAACTTCAAGCAAAAACGACAACATACGTCAGATGTCAAAAAGAAGAAAATAAATTGAATTCGGCATACATAAGTAAAATAGAAGGAATCATTTTAATACAATCTAAGAAGATGCTTGGATTATTTAATTAATTAATAATATTGCTTCTTTAATCTTCTATTTACATACTTTCCTACAAATTCAATTTGGTGTTGGGAGAACATTGACTCACCAGCGATTGCCCTTCATTCTATGTTAGTTTCATTTAAAAAATTTATTAAAAAATACAAAGCGTGGAAAAAAGTTTTTTACGTTAACAAAATGTCATCAACTAATTTTGACAGTTTTCACAAAAATAGCTCAAAAAGTAATGCAGAATATTCAGAACTAGATAACACTAGGTTAGCTCAATGAACATTATTCAGTGTAAGTGAGTATAGACATTTGCTCAACAAACACAAACAAGCTACACTTTTCTGCCAAGAGTAGTCCAGTGCATCTGATTGAACACAGCTTTTATATTCGAAGCAGTATTTTGTGGGAAAAATTTTGACAGATCGCACAACAAGCACGATCAACTTTTTGCAGTGGTTGTATCAACGAGTATTGTAAATATGTATGTGTTTTGTTTATCTATCTAATTTGTCTCTATCTGAAATAACATTTTTCTGTACCTTCAAAGGATGCAAAATATTGAAATCACATTAGATGTATAGAGGTAGTATACCAAAAGGAGAGATTGCAAGATTACAAGCAGAGTATTACAATTGTCATAATGGGTAAAGAGACGATTATGTTCATGTTCATGGTGTCAATCGTTTACATTTTCAGTTTCTTGGCATATATCTATCCCGCTCTACTTTTCTTTATACTAGTGTTATAAGCTTAAGGCCCCACTTTCATTGCTTCAAAATAAAAAAAAATCCGCTAAACAGTCTTGTTTACATTTTGGATGATATAGAGGCAACTGATTCAATAAAACAGTAACTCTTTTTAATTATGAACATTTGTGGAAAGCATAGGAAAATGTTTAAGCTGCCAAATATGTATTAGTACAATAAGGTAATTTATTGTCTGTTTTATAGAATTTAATATGTTCCTTCTCGTTGATAGTATACAATTTCTATTACTCTCCTATTTCATCACACGAATCATTTTCCTGCTTATGGTATGTAAACGCTGTTTCATCAACATCCTTCCTTATCTGTGAAAATAGGACTGTTTCCTTACTTTTCTACGTGAAATTTTCACATTTTTTAAAGATTACTGCAATTATACTCATGTGTTATGTTAATACCCTCTTTTTCTAACAATTAACAAAACAACCGTTCCAGTCATTAAATTCTCCTTCTTCTGAACTGAAATTATTTCAATCTTTAAATCTTAAATGTCAAAAAGAAACTCATCCAGTTAAAAAGCAGCATAAGGAAACATAGCTAATTACAAAAGGTGTCATGTTCATGTATAATTCAAATTGACATTTCCATACAAATTTTCAACTCAGCTTAACTTAAAATACTTAAATTAACAACAATACCTTTAATTGAACATAATCTCCATACATTTATTTAGGTATGTTTATGTTATATACATACCTTATGCCTAGAAGAGTTCAACATTCTAATTCACGTTTGCTCCTTCAATCATAAAACTCATTTAGAAATTTCTTTTTCTGGCACGTGACACAATGTCGGTAGTCGGTGACTGTCGACAGAGAGCGCCACGAATGTGGCAAAAGGTGAAGAAGATTGCCATCTCAAGAGCTTTACTAAGGCTTTTGTAGTGAGTAGAGAATGTGCACATGAAATAGAATTTGTTATTTGTTAGAAAGAGAATTACTAAGTAAATATTTTATTTAAATTTCTTACAAACAAATAAAAAGAGACTGTTATGTATGCCAGTCTTACCTGGCCTGTATTGTCCATCGTCAACGCCATCTGAACGCAACAAATGCAAAGAAAATTCACTAGAGTTGATGTTGACGTTTGTTATACGTCAACAAAAACAAAAACAACAACGACAACAAAAAAAACAAAGCTTGAACCGAGACTTGTGTAGCAAAATAAATATTTTCTTTTGTTTTGTTGTTAATTTATTTTAACATTTCTTTTTTATATTTTTGTTAAGTTTCGTTCACTTCATAATCCCTGTCATGGAATCGCATGTCAATTTGATGAGAGGGAAAGTGTTTAACAATGGTATTTACAAGGTTCTTTAAGGTGAAAAGTGGTAAGAGAAACAATGGGTTTTTATGAGGACCATTAAAAGCGTTATAAATATAGCATTATGTAATTAGAGGAGAGCTTCTTTTGTCGAGTTGAATCGTGAGTCGTGAGATATGATTTAAAGTGTTAGAACCCAGGGCGTGGTGGTTAAATTAAATTGCTTCGGGTATAGTGGACTTTGAATGGAATGAATGGTAGTTGTAAGGGGGGAAACCTACTGCTGGATACTTATTCATGCTGGCTATAGAACGTGTTTAAGGGTTCAAATTAAGGATTTGAAGCAGTCTTTTTGAAGGAAATCAACATACATATATTTTAGAAAAGGGTAAAATTACCTAGGGCAAGAGCCCAACAGATACAAACTTTTTGAAAAGGGGTTTCAATTTAAATTTATATAACATATACATTTATGCAAAATTGAGTTCTTAATGTTATTTTTTTGAAAAATATGTGGAAAGAATATAGATTTCATTAAAGAATTTAAAGGTTTAATTCTTCTCTATTATCATTCTTTGTTCATTTTTGATAAAGCTTCTTTTCGTATGTAAATAAAACCCTTGCCAGTTTTCGAGATATGGAAGAAATGAATGGAACCATGGGTATTTTTCTGCAATCCTCATTTGTGTCTTTTAAAATAATTTTAACTTTGAAAAACCACAAAGAAACTTAAAGAAGAATTTATTTTTGGGTATCTAATTTGATTGGTTAACAAATATCCCTTATTTGAAAACAACTGTCCTGTCCAGTCAGATAATAAATGATTGGATTAAATTTAAGTCCCTTATGGAATGGTCAGCTTTATTTCCAAATCGATATCCATATTATATTCTCAACCATGATGTTCAATCAAATTCATACTTTTATTTTTATCTTTTGACACTCAACCCAATCAACATTATTTTATTTTTTAAATTTATTTTTGGGTTGGATATTTTCTGAATGGATGTCGAAGTTATCTTCTTTTTGTCGGTCAGTCATGGACATCAGGGCCATTCGTATATATTCTGTAGGATATCGACCTGTCACACTGGAATAATCACATGGCAAAGCACAATGAGACCTCGATTGCGAATTCAAATTGAATATTGTAATGTAACTTTTTTTTCATTTTCAATTGACACAAATTGGAAATTAATTTCATTTCGTGAATTTTCACAAACGTGTCTATACTTATTAAATTCGATCACCACCATCCACCGTGCGGAATATACATTCTGGGTAGAAAAAATTGGGACTGGTCTTTTAACTTATTTAAAAATAATATTTATAAAAGAAGCAGCAAAAGGGTTTGGTTAGTTATAGTTTTTGGGCCAATTTAATTATAATTTTACATACATACATACATATTACCCTAAGGACTTTATACTTTGTTTAGTTCGTTGCTATACATTTTTTTAGGTCAAAATACCTGAAAAATCAAAAACCCAGAATACCAAAATTCCGGAATCCAAAAAACCCAAATTACCGAAATCGAAATCCGGAAAAATTATATTTAATTTGCCCAAATTTATTTGTATATCAAAGAAATATTCTATTTTCTTTTTCTTTTTGACGTTTTAATGATTTTGGGTTTTCGGGATTATATGATCGCTGGACTCAACATTTTGGGATTGCGTCTCTTTTGTATGCTTTCGAGTTTTCAAAACTAGATTTTTTTCTAAATTTTAAATACAACATTTCCCAAAAGATTATGGCCAAGAAAAACCAATGAACCTATAGCCTTTTAAGTTTTAATATTAAAGGTATCGCAGAATTCTTTATAGTTTTTTACTTCTCAAAACATTGAATGCATTTATCTCAATACTGAATTGTTAAAATTTGGTGGACTTATATCTCAGGCAATTTTTAACCGACTGACTTGAAATTTTGAATCTATCTTTATATGTAAGTACTTAAGATTAATTTGTATCACGTAGTTCATTTGTTATTATTACCTGACGATTTTAAAGCAAAGTTTCTTTTTAAAGAAGTTCGCCATTTGGCCAAAAATGGAAAGATCCAGTTTTCAATGGCTTTGGGGAAAAAATCAGTTAGAATTCAACCGATGGTATCGATTATGTTGTCTTTGAAGGCTTTAGTGTGCTGGGACTTATTCGTATGAGTCTTAATAATTATAATAAGCAATTTTGCTCATTCACGTACCCATTCAACTAAAAATGAGCCGGTGGACTAGTATTTGGCCACCAAACGTTGGATAATCGACTTGGAACGATGAACAAAAGGGCGAAACGCGTACATCGTTGCTATTAGAGAACACCTATTTTGATTATAAAGTTTTATCATTTTAAAGTATTGATCGGTGCTCTAACTTGCCATGATATGTTGTGATTCAGTGATTGATGAAAGAATGATATTTTGACAGTAAGTAAAAGAAACAATATGGCCGCAACGAGCTGACAAAATCAACCTGTCCCCATTAAGAATCTTTTATAATAAAAACATAGTATTTTTGAAATAAAATCCTCATAAAGCCTATTTGTTCGGTCTCTAGGTTAGAATAAAGCCTTAATCAAGGGTTGAGTAAACCAAATTCAATTAGTAAAAATTTTCATGCAATTTTACAAGATAGCGCAGATGGCAGATGACATCTAAAAAGACACTGTTACTTTTGGATCTGTCATCTTTTGACATTTAATAAGTAAAAACTGCACCATTACTTAAAATGGAACGATATACGTTTCAACAACAGATTAAAATTGTTGAAATTTACAACAAAAATGTGAACAGTTTTCATGGCCCTTTTTATTTTCGAAGACGTAATCACAATGTCATTTCCGGATCCAACAAAAAAAGTAGCTGACAGGTCCGTTGACATCAATTGTCAATAAAAGGCATATCGATAACATGTTGCATCGCTGTGCTCCGAGCTCGTTCTATAATGAGGTTTGTTCACTCCAGTTTAGTTGTGAAAAGTTTGAGGTGTTTTATCTATGCACTCAAAAATCCACTTTCTCTTAAAGTTGCGTTTTTCTTACGATTACCATGCATTGAGCGTTTTTTACAAAAGCATTATAAGCTTGCTCAACATTTCTATATTTTATAAATTTTTTTGACAGTTTTATGGCGCTAATTCTGACTATTTTTAGTTCTTATAATCTAGAAGACTAAACAAAATATAAAGAAAAGAAAAAGAGAAAATGCTCTGAAATTCTTAGTAGGTACGCACTCAATTCCAGAAATTTTACAGGCCTAAAACGCAACGTATCAATTGGGTCACCACAATCTATTTTTCACGTACTCGTTGCAGCAATGGATACGACAGATTCTATTGGGTAACTCAAAAGTTGAAAGGTATTTTTTCCTAAATTTGATTCTAAGTGTTTTATCTCTCTCTGTATCTTTCCTTAGCGTTTAGTTTTATCTATGTGGATTTTAGTCACCATTTACATTTACATTTGTAAATGGCTGAACGCAGCCATTTTAAGATTTAATCATTCGACTTTGAGTGTTCACATAAAAATAATTTAATATTTCTGTATTCAATTTCGCACGTTTTTATCCTTATCCATCATCACGATAACAGTTTATCGCTTAATTAACGATACCTCGCTTGTCTTTATTTTAATAATATTTTCCAACACACCATAAACAGTCTTATCTCTATCAATTTTAATTTCACAATTTTATTCCCTAAACTCCAATTCCCAAGAGCTGCATATTGGAAAAATTCTTTTATTTTACTTGAACAGACAAGGACAAAAATCATCATCATCCTTCAATTAACTAGATTAAAATGGTGATTTTCAAATTAAATTGTAAAGCTTTATCGATTAAATTTAACTACATATAACTAAAACTATATAACTTCAAAGAAAACTTGCTAAAAGGATAGTTAAATTTATCGATGAAATCTATTCTATTTTGAATAAAAGTAACAACAACAAATAGAACATAAAAACAAAGCAGAAAATTAACAAAAAATAAAAGAAAAATCCTTCTTTTTTAAGTTGATGTTCAAGTACACGCTACACGCTATCTAGAATAATCCGATTAGATACTTGCAAGGTCCCTTTGTGGGTTGAAGTAGAAAATTACATTCGATAGTCGAGTAGAAAGAAGCATGAAAACCCATTCCTAACCTAAAATTGAGACTGATTTTTCGTTTGCAGTTTTATGCAGTGAGGCGTATAAATATTCTAACTCTGGAAAAGGAGTCCTTTTTTTATATTTTATTTTTTCGAAGAAAATAAATAAGAGATGGTAATTTCTCTAGAAGGAAGTTTGCTTACGTATACAAAAAATATAAATTAAGTAAATGGTATAACATTTTTTGTGACAAGTAGAGCATGCACAATTTTATGGAATTTATGTGAATATTTTACTCATCCGAGATTAAAAATGAAAATATTTTTAACCTCTTTAATGGGTGTAAATTAATGTTCTCCGTGGAATTTGAATAAGAAGTTTGAGTTTTTCTTTTGTATTGGAATTTTAGTAATTCGGATATGGAATCTTTGTTTAAAAAAAAAGTTGGAATTCTTTTGAAAACAGATTTCAATAGAAACAAAAAGAAAATTTCAACTTATTCTTTGAATTTATGTTGGGCTACCTAAAAGAAGTTTGAGTTTGATTTGAGTCTTACAAAAAAAAAAAAAAAAAACTTAAAATACTTTTTACTTTGTAACAGAAGTAAAGATTACTTTTCTATGTCCAATGTAAGACGAAGTGTGTCGGGTCGCTTGATTTTAGATGAGTTCAAATAGCTCTAGGCTTATTCGCATTCATTAAACTTCTTAATGCATGTATATAAATTACGTGTCACTATGTTTGTCAGCGATGGACTTCTTAACTACTGAACCGATTTTATTCAAATTTGTACACCGTGTGCAGTTCGATCCAACTTGAGAGATAGGATAGCGTATATCACAATTTATGATCGAAATATTATTTTATTCCAAATTATTTGTCTATTATTTAACAGTCACAATTATCTGTAAGCTTCAAGCGATTCTAATAGATAGTGACATCTGTTGACTGGATTGAGTAAGTATTTAATAGATGGCGCTATGACAAACTTCCAAACGTTTCATAAAAGCTACAATTTAATAGCATAACCACCATATGTTGCTGAGGCTAAAGTATAGGTTAAATATATTTTGTAGTAAACGAAATACAGTGAATTTTAGTTTTTCAATCTTTGGTGCTAGCATTTCTGAACAATTTCTAGATATTGGGAACGGTAAACTAGAACTGCAACCAAATACGCAATGCATTAAACTGCCAAACAATTTCTGCACTGTTTTTCAGGAAAAAAAAAAACTAATTGATTCAGAATATTTTTCCGGATATACAGAGTAATTACTTGAATCATAAATGGCTCAGTCATCAGGCAGCCAAAAATGTTGATGTTGACGAAATTAACTTCAGATACAACAGTTATTACCATGCGATCTGATGTCTTTTAAATCAATCGATACTGTTGTTAATGAAAATGATAGTGTACATTTTCCAATTTCTAAATTCACTAGATATACCTGGAATGCCACCACATGATCTTCGATTAAAGATTGGTTCACCTATTATTTTCCTCATATTATTTGAATCCACCTCAATTATGCAATGGTACACGTTAAGCCATCAAAGAGATCACCGGATAAATTATTGAAGCAACCATTTTAACTGGAAAGTTTAAAGGAAAAGTAGTCCTTATGCCACGTATTCCAATGATACCTCCAGATTCTACTATACCCTTCAGAAGGTTACAGTTTCCAATTCGTTAATCTTTTGCCATGTCTATAAATAAGTCTCAAGACCAAACAATGTCCAATTGTGGCTTAGATCTGAAAATCAATGTTTTTTCTCATAGAAAGCTATGTGTTGTATGTTCACGTGTAGGAAAACCGTCGAACCTATTTGTGTTAGCAAAAGACAGGTTAGCCAAAAATATTGTGCTTTGATTAGTGCTGAATAAAATTAAAATTAAAAGTATTTATAATTAAAAATAATAAATATTACCTACCTCATTTATAAGTTTAAATGTCACGTTATTTACTAAAAACTTTGTAATATACTCATTTGTTACAAACTTGAATAAAAATAATAATACATATTAAATCTAATTCTTTTGTATTGATTTTACTTTACATCAACTGTACGAAAACTCTGTCCAATTGTGTTCAAAGTCCTCCTTCAAATCCCAAAACCATTAAATTTGTAACTTTAACAACTTTAACGTTTCCGTCTTCGTGCGTAAATAATAATTTCATTGTAATAAGGGGTAACGGTAGCCATGACGGTAGCCATGTTTTTTTGCAAATGGCATCTATGGCATCTAAAACATGGTGGTGCCCATGTGTGATGTTCTTTTACCGTTCCCATTAAAAAGTTTACAACAATGTAATATGACAAAAAAGGTTAGCGACAGCAACGCGTGGCCAGTTCAGCTAGTATATTAGATGGAACTAACATATCGCATTAGAGTATTTTATCATCTCCAAACCAATCAGAACATCGATTAAGCAATTGATAGAACTTAAACAGAACAGGTTTTATTCGGAATAGCTCAACACTTGGACTGTTGTCACTTTTGAAGCTGTCATATATTGACATTTGACAAGTAAAAATAACGCCATTACTAACAAAAATCAAATTCTTCAACAACGCACTAATATTTCTAAAATTGACTACAAAATTTCAAACGTTACATGCCTGAAATAAACGACAATCGCAATTTTACATAAAAAACGTTTAATGACAGTGTTATTTCTTGCAGACTAATTTCTTAGAGGCCAATATGGCTGAAATCCTTGAAAAATGTTACCTGTCAATTGTACAAGTAATGATTCTTAATTAAACCAAAAGTAAAATAAAAATTCAGCAACTGAGAGAGAAAAAGTTAACACAATATTGCGCAACCAACTTTTATGAACTTTAAGTTGCCAGCAACTTAGTTGCGTGGTGTGCAGCAAGCTTAAATGGAGTGTAATTTATTTTAATCGGTAAATTGAAAGTGAAATCATTTATAAAAGTAACCTTAGCAGAAAATAGATCTTAAAAAAGATTAGAGACACAATGGGAACCTTAGCAGGCAGCTATCTCTAGAGTTCTTATCTGTCATTTTATTTAAATTCATTACATGTTGTAAAGCTTTTTTGAAAAAGCCTACAGCACTTATCATTTCCAAAGTATACAGTTTAATCACTTTCCCGTAATGTAATTTCCTCAAATGTAATGACACAAAACTTCAAAAATCAACTCAAAAGGAAGTTTACATTGAACGGAAACGATATTTTTATTTGAGACAGCAATAAAATAACAAATCTGAGTGAAAAATTGAGAGAGAGTGTTAAGACATACAATTCTAATCCCATGTAGCCATTGAACAAACCTTCCGCAGAGAAATTATTTAAAAAGATCTAGAGTATGAGTATTGAACAAACCTATTATTGACAATAAATGTCAATCTAGAAAATGTTAAGATTTAAGCACATATGATGTCTAGTTTATGGGTTGCTTCTACTTAGATTGTACGTAATTAAAGATAGAACTGTCAGTTGCATACGGTAACGGAATGCTTAACAAGTAACAGGTTGAATGGTTGAATCTCTTTTACTATTTGAACTGAATGAAGTACGCTTGCTGTCGGAAAATGTCATAATGTCTAACATTTGTGTTATCACAATGCTGCTAGACAGTTTTCTGAAATTCGTGTGCAGCTTGCTATTCATGGCATTGAAATCATGTGTGTTCAATATTTTGGCACAGATGTTAAGTGGTTTTATTTTGTTGGCAGACTGACTGACGCTTGAACAATGCTTCCAGCTCACTTTTATTTGAATGGATACGTCAATAAACAAAACTGCCTTATTTAGCGTGCTTTTAATCACTCAAGTATATATTTGAAGACAATAATTGGTACGTAGTTCTTTAATACGATATGTTTGCCCAGTGAGACGTTTCCATTTTTATACTTTGACTAATTTACCTTCTGTTGACATTTCTCAAAAAACTGTCACTAAACTTGAAAATATTTTTGTTGACATCGGAGAATATCAATTTCACATACATACACAATGTGATTTCTGTCACTGTCAAACAAATCCTACTTTTCCTTTGTCAAATATCTAACCAGGTAAGAAGATACTTAATTAGGAACATGACATTCATCATCAATTGCAATCCGATATATGTACATACTTACAGTTGTGCACATGTAGTTAGGTATGTAAAAAAAAATAATCATTATTCCTAAAATTCAATCCTAAAATAAACAAAATCATATTTTATTCACCATTTTACATTTGACAGAAGATTGAAAATTTTGTCAAGGATACAAATCCAAAAATGTAAATGAAATCTGTCACTTCAAACCAAAACCATCTTGTTGTTTGAAATAATACTCCGATCAACATATGTAAATATTTTACATATACTATCATATATGTACATACATAAATATAGCCTCTCTTAAACTTTTTGTTTAAGCTTAAAGTTATCCCTATATCTATATATGTACCTAAATCTACCTTCTCTTCTACAAGGATATGCATATCTATATTTCACTAAAAATCTATATGTATTACATTTTTATCATCTCCTTTGTGCATTGCATCGTCAAAAGTGCCTCAAGTTGCATGTAGCCGCTTGACGCTTCTGTTGATGGCCATGAGCTATAAGGATGATGTTGGTTAAGAAACGACTACACTATCACACCTCGCCCTGATGACGATGACGTTGGAAATGATGATGATGTTGATGATGATGATGACGACGATGTTGGCCAGGAGTGGTGACAGCTAGAGTAAGATTGGAGTGCACATTCGCATAATCGTGAGGTTGAGTTTTGTTCTTGACCCATTTTTATCGTGTACGTGACAAGTTTGAAATGATTTTCTAAAGAAAAACTAAACCAAATGTCGCCTTAGTCGTCTTCGTCGTAGTTCTTCTTCTACTTGGATGTGGAAACTTAAACTATTGTTCAAATGTACTTTTTTTCTTCGATTGTCATGTTCCCAGGAGGGGATTTAACCTGCTTGATCTAATAGAAACTCCTTGATGGAATAAGATAACCAAAAAATGCAGAGCTTTGCAAAATTGACTTGCTACCGAATGTTTTGAAGCTTGAAATTTGATTTTGTTTTTCTATCACCTTTCATCCGCTAAAAAATACCATGGAAGACAAAGAAGAAGGTCAGCTTGGTTAAAATTCTATATTCTGTAATTCAGAGTATCATTTTACCACTGATACGAAAATGATCCTTTATGGTAGCAATCCTGGGCCCTCGAAAATCTACCAGAGCAAATCCACTGTCTCAGATTATCTACCATCATCCCAACATCTCGTTTTACCTTCTATGTCCTTCTTGTTGTTCGTTACGCCCACGCCCGCCGACCAGCCGGAAGGGAATTTTTTTTCGTTCTGCTCTGTTCTCTTATATATCTGTTCCTATTTCAGGACAAAATAAAAGGATGGTTTTATAAAACAAAAAGCAAGGATTTCGAAACAAAAAGTTGATTGTGTTTCTATTGCTATGCTTCATGAGCTTTATTTTTAAGTCTGTTATATTTCTTGGTTGTCTTTTTTTTAAATTGTTGTTTTTGTTTTTATTATTCTTTCTTATACAGTTCGTAACATTTTTGTAGTTTCAATTTACTGAAGAAGAATTAAGTTTTTCTTTCTTTATTTATTTCTTTTTATTTTAATTGTTGCATGAATAAATAAATAAAATTGAAAAGAAACACCATAAAGGATTGTGTCGTCTTTTGTATGTTGTTATAAGAAAATCTAAAGCAACAAGAAAACTGACGTACAAAAGACTCGCTATATTAAAAAATAAGGGTTTTGTTTTTCTCTGTTGAACTAGTTCCTTTTTTCATATTAGAACAGTTTGTTGGATCCTTTTCATACAAAACGGAAGTCAAATGGCTGACGCCAGAGATAAGGACACAACTGACAGTAGCTGGCGCTGTTATGGTGTTATATGTATTTAAATCAATTTCCTGTAACTCTGTGGCTTGAACAAAATATATACGTATATATGTATTCTAACTGTACTGATGCGGTACTACATTACACAAAAGTCGTTTCTTCGACTTTGAGCACGAGCACTTTTATTGTTGTAGATATATACATATATATCAAAATATCAATTTAGTTATGTTTGTTAAAATATAACGAGGACTCACAACTGTCATTTGAGCAAGGACGATGACGATGATTTTGATTGCAGAAAATAAGAAAATATAAATGTACAATACATAATGACGATGATATACTCGTATAAGTATTTCCTGTTTGGTTGTTAGGAAAATGGTGTAATGGATGCGGAAATATGGTATTGGAGTAAAAAAGCTATCGATCCAAACCATGGCGATATCATGACAATGACATTATTTTATGAATGCATTCTGTTAGATAAAAAGACAATGGTACAAAATACATTTATGATGGTTGTGTATAGTAAGAATAATTGAAAAATTGATTTAAGCTTCCTACGAGGACGATGTTTGTTTTATTAATGACGACAAAATAACGAACAATATACCTATACATACGTGAGATTATATGACCGATTTTGAAAATATATCTATTCTGTATATGACTGTACTATTTTCTAAAGCTCTTTAACTTTTAAACTTCGTATATAGTTCCAAGGAATTTTGAAATTATTTTGCAATTGGTCTATGTTTTTACTTCCGTACACAAACGTGACTAATTAAAACAAGCTGACGTTTTCATCGACATCATTACTCATTTAACCTCTAGGGGAATTAAAATGGACTGCCTCCTTCAGCAGAGTGGATAGGACCAATTTCCAATGTATTTGGGCATATGTGTTGACCATGCCTTGGAAATTAATGCTTTTCCTGCAAATAATCTACTCAACGTCGAATATGAAAAGTTCACGTGAGAATGGGCCATGTTCCTGATGGAAGGTACGTGATTCATTTAATTCTATTTTCTTGTATTTAACACAAGCTATACTTTTTCCAATAAACGTTTTTCTGGTCTTTTATGTAGACTTTGTGATAAAGCTATAAGGCAATGTTACAAAAAGGTATGAAATGTATCGAAAATTCAGAAAAAATTGCGTATACGCCCGAGTGTACTATTTGACTAGTTTTATTTTAAAGTCTTTATGATCGGATAAAAACAGTTCCAGAAGAAACTTTCATACAGATCAACAACATTTTGAAGTCCAAGCATTGATTTCGACTTTATTGTTAAGCTTTACATACAATTTAATGTATGAAAAAGCAAGTGGTCAGTTTTTGTGACCGCAGATTTTCGTTCAGGTACTTAAGGATTGTGTTTAATTTCATGATGGAATAGCATAGAAATAGTTCTCTTCTAAGAAGTTGGGACAAAAACCTCATATCCTATCCACATTTACTGTGCCAAAATATTAAAATCGCAGCGTTCTCTGAGTTCACTCGCATTGAAATCATATTCGGATGTGGGTTTCAAATCCAAACGCAAAACAAACCACGTTGAAACTTTGACTGTTCTTAGATATTGGACTCTTAAAAAAGTGCTTAAATTTTCAACAAAGATCCCACGAATACCATTTTTTTTAAAAACTACATTTGTAACTTCTGCTAGATAATCGAGGTATTTAATGTGGTTAACGTAGTTCAATATAGCAGACGTAGATTAACTGTCAAAATTCAGTTTCAATTGCCAATTTAACCGAAAACTGTGCAAAAGTTAAAGATACTATTTCAACTCAATATCTATTTTTTTGGGAGTTTTAAGTCAACAAAAGAACTTTCTGCGCACATTAATTTCACTTATATTATCTGGAATGTCAATAATTGTTTTAAATAATGACAGCACCATGCATTATTAAAATGTGAATTTTTTTTATTTTGACAGCTAGATAGCGCTTCAATCTGACAACTGCTAAAATATAATAGACTCCGTTATTGACTTATAGTGGTTCTATTATTAAAAATTAAGTAAGCAAAAATTTTCCTCAATTTTGTCGTCTTTAACCGATTTTGCCTTATTATTAGCTTTTTAAAAATAGTAGGGCAAGATTTTAGTCTTTTAAGTACGATGATTGAGCTATTTTAGTATGCTAGTATTCTAAAAGGTATTTTTTGTTTATTTATGGTACTTTAATTTCTAATATTATAGTTGCAACTCGTAACACTTTGACATTTATAAAGATTTGTCAAAGATTTGTTTATTAGTTGTGTTAAAATCGTCCATTAGATATTAAAAAAATTGTTCTATTATGAAAGCACCATACAGTTTGACGTTTATAGATGGCAGAAAAGGTTTGTTTATGAACTCTTTTAGGAGCGTTTAATATCCCTTGATTAAGAAAAATTCTTTATTATTATACTAAAAGCAATGATTTTTAAAAAAATTATTCAAATTTTTAAATATGATCATTTATATACTTTCAAACAATTCTAGTAATTCTAAATTTCACTAAATTTAAATTCACAAAATGGCTACTCTGTGATTTCTGACTTTTTGATGCACTTTTTTTCATAAAAGCTAATTGATATTTACTAGTAAACAAATGAATTTAAACAAAATTAGGTGCCGCAACAGTGCGTTGTGAACTAGGGCCTTGTGATTTACAACTCTCAATCATTCATGTGTGCGAACACTGTTGTCAACGATGGAAGGGACCTACAGTTTTAAACCGATTCCGAACGGCTTATTTAAGAAAGCACTTTTCATGACAATAATTACTCTTGGAGAATTTGTCAATTCCTCGCAAGAGGCAGTACCCGTGAAAAAAAACTTTAGATGGCACAGGCAGGGATTGAACCCAAGACCTCTTGCATGACAGTCCAACGCCAAATTTGTTTGCTTTTTCGTAGGAATTCAAAACTAATCGTATTGCGTTAATGGATATGACCCCCATTATATTTTGAATTATTTATTTTTTGTATATGAAAACAACATTTGTATTTTACTTCTTTAAGCTTTGTTGCTAAAAGTACTACTTTTGACTGAAGACTGGACCAAGAACATAATATGAATAGGATATTCAGCCCTATTCCAAAAACACAGAACAAATTCATCAACTTTTGACCAATTGACGATCCAGAGGGGGGTCATATGAGCCATAAAGCTCATACAGTTAAGTTGTATAAGTAAAAATTTCATCTAAAGATTTATTACTTTATTAGTAATTTAACGACATTCACCAAAAAGTGGTTTGCTGTCAAAAACAACTAAAACTTTTGTTTTTACTCAATTTAGAATTTGAAAAAAAATTTAGTCATGCTTTAAATTATTTTCATAAAAATTGTTTCTAAGAAAAAGAGCAAATATTCAGGTTCTTAAGAAGAAACCTTGAATAAGAGATCATCAATTTTATATTGAGTTGCCTTTAAATTCCTTAAACTAGCCTTCAATTTTATTATTACATTTTTTTGGCACACATAAATAGTGATTATTGAAGTGATTTTTACTTGCGACATATAGGAACTATATAGCAAGTTTTGCATTAGTAAACAATTTCAAACTAGAGATTTTAATCAAATATGACATTGACGACGGACGGTAGGGAAGTCGAAAAAAGTGGGTACCTCGATTCCTTCCGTCTATCTGTCTTTCCTGGCCCCTACAGTCCAAACAATTGTGTTGATTGAAAATAAGATTTTCAGCCGATTAGTGTAAGGCGTTTTTTTTTTCATTTTATTAAACCCAAAAATAACAGCAATCCCATACACATTTTTTGGTTCAAACATGTGATTTTTCTAAAACTTTCTCTAAATTTTGTGTTCCAAGAAAGAAGCCAAATTAAGCTTCTTTCTACAAGAAAAACATATTTTCGTATTGCTCCAGAGGGGTACCCCTCAAAACACCTTTATTTTGTTTTTAAGTTTTCTCAAGAACTAATGGAACGATTTCAAACTTCTTCTCTCTCTGTGCAAGTTTTTGTCAATGATCAAATGATCAAAAATGTAATTTTTTTTTTATTTTTAAAAAAATACTAATTTTGTTTACAAAACTCGATATCTCAGAAAGGGGAAAACATTTTTTGACGAAATTTAACTGTAAAATGTACATATATTTATAAGCTCTTTATTTAGTGCTTACCAAAAATATTTTTAAGACAAAATTTAAAATTTAAAATGATTTTCGAAAAAAAATAAGTTAATCTAGATTTTTTGACAAATAAAATGGCATTTAAATTTTGACAAGTAAAATAGCATTTAAATTTTTAAGAAAAACTTGTTTTGCAGGTACATTTTTAGATCTTAAAATATAGGAAATATTTTTAAACGGACTTTTTGGAAGAAATTAGCAAGTTCTAGCGACCCAGTCGTGCATTGTATTTCTTTCAAAATTGGTTTTCTGTTGAATACAAAAGATCTTAAAAAATTAAATGAATCTACTTTTGAAGTGAATTTGTCCCAAATGTCCCAAAAAAATCAAGTGACACTTTTGTTAAACTAATGACTAAGTGAAAAACATAATAAACATTTGATACCTATTGATATAAAAGCTTTGAAACGTGTAATTTGTGAGTGCTACAAAAACTTTTCTTCCCAACTTATTTGTTTACCTACCTTACTTTCTTTTAATTTATTTTTTTTAGAGAAATTATGTACTTAAATGCAACTATTTCCTTAAATTAAAGAACCAAACCTTTTAACCTCTACAATTTTTAAGTTTTGTTGACGCTTTTAAGATCAAAATACGAAAATTGAGTTAAAAAAAACTACGTCAAAAAAAGCCCGACATTTCTACATATCAGATCCTCTCTCATTTTCTGGATTTTTGTATTTTTGCAGCGTTCTTCGCATTAAAGAAATGGAATCAAGAAAAGTGTATTTTATTTTTGGAAAAAAGCTACTTTTCAAAACAATTTCCTACATTTCTGCGCGAATTTCACCAAAAACCCTCTAAACTATTATTAGAAAACTGTTGGAATCTAGGAATGCTTTCATATGTAGGGAGTCATCCAAATTAAATACTTAGTTAGACCATACCTTGCTGGACAACAGTGTTCTTAAATAATTTGATAACTAAACTTGTCATTTTAGCGATTATTAAATTTTGTTAGCCTCCTTTACAAAACATTAAAAAACATTTGTAAGTGGTGAGTAAAAACTCATCTAAGTGTGTGACCCCCCCCTGATGAAAAATCTGAATCCGCCATTGCTCTGGCCCTGGTAAGAGCAGCATTTATATGTCTGTCAAAATATAAATACTGATCTAACTAGATACCGATGTTCTTCACTACACTTTTGCTCGTTAATCACTGCCCGTGAAGATCAACGATGACCATCTTGCGCCAATTCTTGCACGTATCCCCCAAGGCCCTAGTCAACGGAGTCCGGAACAGAATTGTCTCCGACTTCTGGACATTTATTTTCAGTTTCCAGTCATCGCAATATCGCTGAATCTCAACCTTTCGGGCCGTTCTGTACGCAATTAGATCGTCGGTGTACGCAATTGCCTTTGTTAGATTACCTATCAGATCGCTGGTGTAAATGCTGAAAAGAATCGGCGAATTCACCGCTCCCTGTTGAACACCATTGTTAATTTGGAATGTTGTGGTAGAAGTTGCATTGCCACTTTTGACACTTTCTAACATTAAGCATATCATAGAGTATATACAATAATGGCTTGCTTATGCCAAGCCTGCTCAATTTTAGAGAAAGACCTTCTAACCATAAGGTGTCAAAAGCCTTTTCCAAATAAACCAGAACAGCACCTGTGATGTGCATTGTTGTTTTGATTTATTCCATTGGATATCAGACACGAGTTTAAACGAATTGGCATGAATTGTGTCATGACCCGCCTTGAACCCGAACTGTTTATCTGGAGTTATTTTGTTGTCCGCAGCCCACTTAGTCAGAGCCCTATTGATGATCTTTTCGAAAACTTTGCTGATGCTCGGAAGAACACTTATCGACCGAAGATTTGACGGGTTGGAGTTGTCCTTTCCCTTTTTCAGGAGAGGATGAACCACAGCGGTCTTCCAATGCACTGGATAATATGCATTATTCAGTGCATTATTGAAGAGTGTGGTGTAAATGTCAATTGCCTCCATCGGTAAATGTCTTAGTACATTTTTAGATATACCATCGACACCTTCTGTCTTTTTATTTTGTATTGAGTTGAAGGTGAGCTGAAGCTCGATCTTCGTTACTATAGCAAGGGACTAAGTCCCAACTCATTAACCATCATGCCACGGGTACTACTAGTAAATGAATTAAGAATTGTTAATAGCTATACGTTTAAGAAATTGGTAACTTTTTAAATGCTTAGCCCTTGACAGTAGATTGTTTAAAATTGTTTGCCAATATTATTAATACTGTGCTTTTTAAATAGCAAAATTCTCTGTCAGTAATATGCTTAAAATTAAATAAAAGGTTATTTTAAAATTAACAACCAAATGACATTTATTTATAACAGTTGATTTTCTGAAATAATGTACACAAAAAGAACATTTTACTGTAAAAAGTGAATTCTAAATAATGACCAAATTCCATTTGAAAAATGCATTCCTATTTATAAATTGCATTTTAAGCAAAACACAAAATGCAAGTTCAACCCTTTCCCAAAGAAATCAATTTAATGTTATGTCTTCACAGTTCACACTCCAATAAATATTGTAAATACCCGCCCTCATAGCATTACCATCATTTACATTCGTTTAACCATGTTTCCTATATACTCAAATGTACCATTACTATAAATATATACATTCTACATAAATGCATCCAAATAAATAAACACAAATAACATATACTGATTGCATCCATTAAATATCTGCTTCAATTTCGAAGTAAAAGTTTCTCCAAAACACAAACCACATATTCTGATGAATCGGTATGAAGTTTCTCTCCAGCTCAAGTCAAGAAATAATACCACAGTTTACATAATATGTCAACCCAACAATCAATTTAACATTTTCGAGATCACACATTCTCTCCATGGTATAGAAGCTAGAAGCTATAGGAGCTATAGGAGTAGGAGCTGATAGCTGATGGCTGGATGGCTGATGGTGTGGTGGCCTTGTTCGGGTGCTAGTTTAATGTTGTCTATATATCTATTTTTTGATTTGTTGTTTGCAAATAAAACAAGGAGCAATAAAAATAAAGGACAACACAACATGAACCATTCATCATACCAATTTATTCTTTCAACAAGTTTGAGATGGAAACAATTTGAATTTTGTGTGATATAGTAAAAAAAATACCAACATCAACTATGATGGAACTCTAAATTTAATGTATTGGTGATGGGCAGTTTAGGGATAAAATGGGAAATAAAGTGCACAAAAGGATCGCACAGACTTGGCCTTATGTTTTATGGTGCTGGAAAGCTTTAAATTAGGTAAAAAAAAATTGATTTTTTATCGACAAATGGAACACAACTAAGAATTGATTTTCTTTCTTGTCTGTCTGTAGTAATTATTTTTGAAGTAGATATAAAATTTTTGTTCACTTAATTTTTGATACTAAACCTTCAGATACTCAAGTGTAATAGAAGGTAAGAAGAACTATAATCAATTCTTCCAATCTGAGGACCAATCAAAAAAAACGTATGTGGTATGTCTAGTGTTTTTTTAATTTTCCATAGGAAGTTATTGTAATCGGTTCGATTTGTCGAATTGAACATTTTGACATTTCACGACGGGATTTAAAGTTATCAGTGTGGGTCGCATCCAATTTTTTTTATTTTTTTTAAAGAAATTAACGGCATTAAATAATAGTTTTTCTTTTAATCTCAAGCTAGGGGCGTTCGAGAATTCATTTCTACACGGAGTTTACACGGTCGTTAATTACGATAAGACGATCAATGCAAAAGTTCCATTCTTTAACTCTCTGACTTGTAGCACACCTTCAATGCGTTAACTGTCGGGAATTTTTGAGTGATTTGACACTTAATTCGACGAATATTTCTTCTCAAATAGTTGTCAAAGGCCCTAAGATCATAGTTTTTTCTGAACGAAAAAAATCCAAACATCGAATTTTCCGTATATTGTTGATTTTTGAAACGATTTTTAACCCATCGAGATCGGCCATTCTCCAATTTGACAGTTTATGGCTTAACAAACAGAAAATCTAGATCTTTTTTCCAGCTACTTGCCAAGTTTATATATTTCTGAGTCCTTTGAGATCATAGTTCTAATATTGATAGGAGGTAAATAAACAATATTTTGCTATAATATGAACAATTCCAGAATTTCCAATAGAAAAATTAAGATTTTTCAGAATTTTTGTAACCAATCGAAATTTGTGATTTTAAGAACTTAAGTCTTTTACTTTGATTACGTACAAAAAAAAACTACTTGAATAGAACCGAACACACAACTTAAAGTAACCAAGATGACGTATAAATAATGAACTACTTTGTTTGGTACTTGGTACAGGGTTATCCATTTTACGGTTTCAAAAGTAATAGTAAATAAAACACATAAACAATATTTTTCATGACATTTCGTATCTCAGCCATAACTTGACGAATGTTGATTTTTAAGTGATCAAGAGTTAAAGGTTTATCTGCATAAACACGGTGTTTCACGTAGCCCCAAAAAATAGGTCCAGCGGTGTCAAATCGCATGATCTTATGGCCAGTTGATATCGCCACGCCCAGAAATTACGCGGCCAGGAAATGTCTCTTGCAATAAAGCCATATTCGCTCGAGTTGTGTGGCATGTGGCACCTTCTTGTTGAAACCACATATTCTCCAAGTCGTGTTCTTCAATAGCAGGCAAAAAAAAGTCGGTTATCATATGAACATAATGGTCCGAATTGACGGCGACAGTCGTTTCATCGTCGTTTCGAAGATGTAAGGTCACACCTCCGGACCAAAGACGCACCAAACAGTGACTTTTTGTAATGGTCTTTCTTCAATTACTTAAACATTCTTACAACCCCAAATACGACAATTTTGTTAACATTCTTACCGAATGAGAAATGTGCTTCGTCGCTGAAGAAAATGTTGTTAGAAAAATCGCCGTCCACACCGCCTGCGCCTGTTGTTCAAGCACCCATTCGACGTATCTACGACGTTGTGAATGGTCAGCTGGCTTCAGTTGTTGTGTGAGCTGGACTTTATATGGATGTTAGTGTAGATCCAAATGCAAAATATGCCATAATGTGCCGTAAGACAGTCCTAATTCCTGAGAACGACGAGGAATCGAAGCATTCGGGTATTCGGCAACACTTTCACTTACAGCAGCGATATTTTCAGTGGTACGAGCGAAACGGTTTTGCACGGGCCTTACAATATCTGTAACCAATCCAGTCTCTTCCAATTTCTTCACAATTTTGATAATTGCTTGAGTTGTTGGACGATTATGTAAACCATAATCTCCTCTTAAAGCACGATATGTGGCTGTGGCAGAATCAGCATTTTTGTAGTAGGTTTTAACAATTTGTATGCGTTGTGCGATAGTTAAGCGATCCATTTTCGTAAATGACAGATTTTCGACTGACAAAAAAATTGTTTTAACAACTTAGTTTGATAGATGTCAAATTGCAGCCCTATACTTTTGATACCGCAAAATGGATAACTCGTTACTTGAAAATTTAAATTCTTGAAATACTTAATACTCCAACCCCTTTCAATAGCTTTTTGATTCTTTAATTCGGCTTCATATAAATCAACTGGAATTTAAAAGGTATAAAAAAGGACTTGAGGAATTTAAAAGTCGAAATTATACTTCAAGTAAAAGTCAAGTATAAGTAGAAAGGAATTGTACTTGAACTTAACAAATTCAAGTGCCAAAAAATATGTATAATACTTTTACTTCTTGTACTTTATAGAAGTATAAAGTCATAATTTGTTTACTTGTTACTTTGCACTATAGGGTGAAGTTATTGGTTGGGAGTAGACAGGAATTTTTAACTGTTAACACTGTGTAATGAAAACCAATACTTGTCCCATAGAGCATCAAAGTAACAAGTAAAAAACGTTGACGTACAACTACTACACTTCGATGTTTAGTACCTAAGGGTTAGGTTAGGGTTATAAATTTACATCTGTCATGTTGTGGCTTCTAAACTTTTTTTGCTCAATTTTGTTTGTTTCTTTTCCAACAAAATGTGGCTTCATGCGGCAAAAAAATACAAACAATAATTTTAACTTGAACATCAACAAAATACGAACTACAGTATATACCGTGAAAATTAATTTTAGTTTTGTTTTTTAGTTGTTTTTTTGTTGTTTTGTTTATATTTTAAGGAAAAGTTTCATTAAATTGCATGTATTTTGTTTTAAAGCAAAAAACTATGAGTTTTTATGTATTTTCACTTAACATAACCCAAAAATATAAATAAAAGGTGGGAATAGTGTAAACAACAGAAAAAAACTTTGCCAAAAGTTTAAAACTAAAATGTATGAAGCCCTACAACTATACTTGGAATTCAGTCCACATGAGAAAGTACATACATACATATGTATATTTAGCTAGGTACATCATCAAAATCGTTGCAAAGGTTTCAACATGAATACCTATTAACTTTTTCGCATACCGCACATTTGGAAAATAAATAACATTTTCTGGAAAATCTATCGAGTTCACGAAAATTTCGCGTACAGTTTTAAGGAACACAAGTCCATAGATAGAAATAAAATTCCTGAAACAGGAACTTTGTTTAGTTTTGAAAACAAATCGATTTTAAAAGCTGTTATTGTGCAACAAAAGTGTGTAAATATTTGTATTGCCCCTAACTGCTAGATTCAGGTACAATTAACAGGAAATTAAGATATGCCTAGCATTGCGTGTTTCCCATTTACGTTTAGAAAACATAAAAATGATGAACTGCTAAAAATTCAATTTTTCGGAATAGGTTCTTTTGTCATTGGGAATAAAATAAAAAGCCTATGCATAAGTTATTCAAAAGAACCTGCTCAGCATTTGTAACAGAGAGAACAGGTTTATTCATAAAAGCCTAGTAAGAGTATTTTTACTTGCGACATATAAGAACTATATGCCAAGTTTTGCATTCGTAAGAAAATTCGAACTCGAGATTTTAATCAAACATGGCATTATCGAAAAAAGTGGGTCCCCGATTCCGTCCGACTGTCTCTCTGTCTGCTTGCCTGTCCTGGCCACTACAGCCCAAAGCAATGGGTTGCTTGACATCAAATTTCTAAATTAAGGTTTTGAGCCAATTCGCCTTAGGCGTTTTTTTAATTTTTTGGCCAAACATGGAAAATTCGAATTTTCTCAATAACAACCCGATAGATTTTTTTAAATTTTCGCTAAAATTTGTTGTCTTAAATTGGCCTCTTTCAATATAATAAAGGGTAGGTACCCCCTACAGAACCTTTATTTTGTTTTTAAGTTTTCTCAAAAACTAATCCACCGTTTTTAATAATTTACACAAGCTCTTATACTGTCTCAATAATATTTGATGAACAAATATATTTTTGATTTTTAAAAACATATTACATTTTTTTTGAAAATCTGTATCTTGAAAATGGGTCATCAGTTTTTTACGAAATTGAAATGTAAAACGTATTAAACAAGCTCTAAATAACTGCATACCAAAAATATTTTTAAACTAAAATTGAAAAATTTTAAACATACAAATTCAATTTAAAAAAAAAGGTTCTTACCTTTTTTTTAAAAATCAAATGGCGTTTAAATTTTTAAAAACAATTCCTTTTGCGGGGATATTCTTTAAACTTAAAATACAAAACATATTTTTAAACGGACCCTTTCGATACATAAGCAAGTTCGTACCTCCCAGTCGTGCATTTTAATTTTGTATGTTGGCCAACAAAAATTATATCACTTTGTAATGACGCATTACAAATCTACAACGAAAACACGAACAAATTACATGCGTTCTGTCACTACACCGAGCTTTGAGTTCACACTCAGTTCAACTTGGCCAAAACTCGGTGACATTAATTTGCAAAGGGTATTTTGTCATTCGCAAGGATATAATTCACACCAGGTTGTTACCAAAAGGTCGCCTAGTAGATCCGAACAAGACCAACAAGGAGAGTGAAAAAGTTGAAAAGAGGAACCAGACCGCAGAAACCAGTTGGACTTCGATCGCCGCTAAGCAAGGATCAGTGGTAAGTAAGTTGGATATTAATAGAGGCTTCCCCCCACCAGAGGTAAGGGGCTTCTTGTGAAATATTCAAGTTTAATTGATTTGCCAGCTTCGGCTGTGATTTACCAGTTTCGGCTGTGTGTTACCAGTTTCGGCAGTGATTTGCCAGCTTCGGCTGTGATTTACCAGTTTCGGCTGTGTGTTAACAGTTTCGGCTGTGTGTTACCAGTTTCGGCTGTGTTTTACCAGTTTCGGCTGTGATTTGCCAGCTTCGGCTGTGATTTATAAGTTTCGGCTGTGTGTTACCAGTTTCGGCTGTGTGTTACCAGTTTCGGCTGTGTGTTACCAGTTTCGGCTGTGATTTGCCAGCTTCGGCTGTGATTTACCAGTTTCGGCTGTGTGTTACCAGTTTCGGCTGTGTGTTACCAGTTTCGGCTGTGTGTACCAGTTTCGGCTGTGATTTGCCAGCTTCGGCTGTGATTTGCCAGCTTCGGCTGTGTGTTACCAGTTTCGGCTGTGTGTTACCAGTTTCGGCTGTGATTTGCAGCTTCGGCTGTGATTTACCAGTTTCGGCTGTGTTTTACCAGTTTCGGCTGTGATTTGCCAGCTTCGGCTGTGATTTACCAGTTTCGGCTGTGTTTTACCAGTTTTGGCTGTGTTTTACCAGTCTCCACTGTGATTTGCCAGCTTCGGCTGTGATTTACCAGTTTCGGCTGTGTTTTACCAGTTTCGGCTGTGATTTACTAGTTACGGCCGTGTTTTGCACACGATAAGAGGCGATTCACCCGCATAACGACGATTACCCCAGTCCTGACCGAATCGACGGAAGAAACGAACCCCGCGCCGCCTGCTGGCCGACACCTATCGCGTAGACTACTTCGGGCCAGTGACACAAGCCGAGATCCAGATGAGAAGAATTATTACGAAATCAGAATTAGACAAAAAAAAAAGGAATGTTAACCGACTATATGAAATAAATTCAAAATAATATAAAGTTAATTACAAATAAAGACAAAGGCCTATTGATGTTAAATTTCAGTGTTTTATTGAACTAACCCTGGACACGGTGAGCATACCCCAGCTGAGAAATTTAAAACACCCTCACAACTTGTTTTATAGACTAATGAAAACGAAAAAAAGTTTTTGGAAAGTCAATTCAGTACATCTTTTTAAAATATCACCGAACAACGCGTCCAAGACTTTGACTTGAAAGCTGGATAGTTAACATTGAATTTGAGTTTTGGAAGAAAGTTATGATCGAAAAGTGGCATATTTCTATAGGGATGTTAAAGACCCATAAAAAAAATCGAACGGGTAGAATCAGACAGTTTGGGAGACCGGTATGCTTCATCTTCACCTGTGATGGCCATCGTGCAAAATTGAAAATGTTCATTTTATGTGAAATTTATTTTTTCGACTAAAAACATACACTTCGTGTCACATGAATAAGGACAAGCTTTTTTCGTTTTTTATTTGTCGATATTTCTTAAACCCTTAGGTTTTTTGGAAAAACCCAAATGTGGAATGAATAAACATTTAGAACATTTAATTAAATATAATCAAACAAGTTTTTTAGCCAATGGACAAGTTCAGACGGTACTTTAAGTTTTATACTTGGCCTTCGAATCGAATCGAAGCTACTAAAACAAAACTTCCCCTACTATTATGGCAAGTCTTCTTGTGTCTAAATATCAGCTAATCATATTTTTGTATGCAAATGATAGCTGATCTTTCTTATAGGGTAAAAGTTAGTAAACCAAAGTTCCAAGTTTGAAATGAATGAAATTTCTAGTTGTCTTGGTATAAATTTGGGTTTAAGAATGCAGTTGACTTCATATCTTGTTGTTGTCTTAATCTAGATGAATAGCGTAAGTAACATCTTACAATGGCTTGCGATACAATTTATCAGTGGAGAGAACTGAAAATAAACCATTTTAAGGTTTTTCGCTGTTGTTGGCTTTTTAGCAGACTATTGACATATAAGGCAACATTGTGAGATCTATTTATAATAAAATATGTGTACAACCTTAAACAGACCTTTTTCACAATATCTGATAACAAACAGATGAAAGCCAAATATCGTTAAAAAAACCGTGTACGCGTGGTACCCGTGGCATGAAGGTTAGTGTGTTGGACTGTCATGCCAGAGGTCTTGGGTATTCGATCCCTGCCTATTTCATCTAAAGTTTTTTTCACGGGTACTGCCTCTTGCGAGGAATTGACAAATTCTCCAAGAGTAATTCTTGTCATGAAAAAGTGCTTTCTCAAATTAGCCGTTCGGATTCGGCGTAAAACTGTAGGTCCTCTCCATCCCTGACAACAGTACTCGCACGCAGGAATGGTTGAGAGTTGTAAGTCACTAGGCCCTAGTTCTCAACGGACTGTTGCGCCACCCAATTTTTATTTTTTTATAACCGTGTACGCAGATTTTTTTCCAAAGCCTTAAAGTTTCGTTGTCAGATGGTAAAATGAAATGTATGGATGATTTTTCTTCTGACATATCTGAAAACAGTGTAAGATCTAACTATCGGCTGTCCTTAGCTTAAGTCATGTCTTTTTTGACGATAAAAGATTTCATATTCGGTTAATATCTTTTATCAACAAAGATAAGCAAAGATTTCAATCGTTATCGTTATATTAACCCAACTTTTTTAAAAGGGTACTACAGTAAGTACTTATTATATACATTGTTTTAACTTTTTCAACCTGAATTCGTTTTCCAAAAAATCCCTTTCAACCTTCTTCCACTTTCAATATATACATAATGAAGAGCCCACAACACGTTGATCCTTAATTAAATTTTGTCTTCCGCGGCCTTCAAAAAACGAAGCAAAAAAAATGCGTGTGTGCAGAATTTTAAATAAATTCAATTTATTTTTCTGCATCACAAATTCTTATATGGCAATTTTTACTTCATATTTAAATTGAATTATCCTTAAAAAATGTACTATACAATATACAAGTACATTTCTACAATCTACTAGTACTTTCACTTTCCTTGCCCGTTTGACTTCTTATTAAATTTCCGGTTAATTTGATTATATTCTTTTTTCTCTCTTGTATCGTTTTCCTTGATAGCTATACTACTTCATTCACCATCATCACGATTCACGATTTTCTTTGGGAAAATTTTGTATTATATTATTATTCTAGGAAAATGAAAATATAGGTAGGATATCTGTAGGTATCGTTTCATCGTTTCCTGGGTAAGGCAGGTCCTTGAATTGTTTTTTATTTCGTTCTCTTTTTTATTTTTGTTTTTTTTTTTTTTTGAATTTCCTCGTGACTTAATTTCGTATACTCATGAATTGGATTGTTATGGTTTATCAAATTATGGGAGGTACAAATTATTCAAAGACGAGAAAAAAAAAGAATATCTTATTCTGGAAAATCGATTAATTAATGAATGGAAATAATGTTTACTTGCACGTAGCGAGCGTATAAAAATGAATTTCATAATTCATTAAGGACTCTACATCAGAAAAAAGTTGTCTCTAATCAAGTCACTTATAAATATATACACTAAAATTATTGTAATGGTAAGGTTAATAAGAAGGGGGTACTTAATTTTCCGACTTTAGCGAAAGTTTATGTTATTTTGGAATGTTTCAAACTTATTTGCTAATGATGATGTTGATATAATAAATGCGCTTGTAGACTAAAATTTGTATTAATGAGTCTATAAGTTTAATTATTGGATAAAAGAACAGCGATAGCCAAAATAATAGGAAAAAAAACTTAATGTTTGTTAATTAAGTCTTTGGGACTTACGTAAGATAACAAATCTAAAATGAATATATTTAATTCTAAGAAAACTGACATTACTATGGTAGAAAAAAGAGGAGTAAAAAAAAGTGGGCCCAGCGATTCCATCCGTTTTAATCAATTAAGGTTTTGAACAGATTTGCATAAGGCGTTTTTAAGTTATTTTAGGGCTAAACATAACAGTAGTTATTTGGTCAAAAATAGAGATTTCGAATTTTCTCAAAAACGGATTGACATACATACATATGTATTTGTATTGAATTTTTCTTAATATTTTTTCTTTACTTGCTCTAGAGTCGTCGTTGCTGGTCAAAAAATACGAACACTTAATTTAAACTTCAAATAATCAATACATTGGACAAAAATTTGCAATTAATTTAGTTTGTTGATAAATCATGAAGTTCATTATTGTAAAACTTCCGCCAAAATTTCATTCATACATTTTAACAAACAGCATAAGCTCTGCATGAGCATGGTAAAACTAAAGTCCATTTGCAGTTTGCTTTGTATTTATTAAGTTGTTGTAATCGGTCCAATTTGCCGAATTCAATATTTTGACATTTCTCGACGTTTCATGGTCCCTAGAGTCGAAAAAAAAAATTTTTAGAGACATGTCTGTTTGTGAGTGTGTATCTCAAGAACCGTTGAAGAAATCGACTTCAAATACATTTTTTTATACAGATAATAATGCAGAAAGATGCAAAAAGGACTCTCAAAAAAATTGGGTGGGTGTTTTTTTTTACCATAACAATTTAAAAAAAGTGAAATTTTGATTAACCCTAAATATCTTACGCAACAATAACGCTAAAGGCTTGAATTAAATTTTACATTATATATTGTAACATGATACAAAACAAATATATTTTTGGAAAAAAATCCAATTAAAGGTTTTTTAAAAAACAAAAACAAACTGAAAAAAAATATTTGTCACCGCGAAAATTTTACGAACAAAAAATGATTTCTTCTCCAAAACAATTTTGTGCAACGAATAATAACGTTTTTAACATCTGGTACAATTTTGAGAAAAATCGAATTGACAGTATTCTTACAAAAAATTAAAAACCTAAAAAAAAATGAACACAAATTAGTAAAATTTGATTTTCGACTCAAATATCTTTTCGAAAATTTGAGATTATGGCTTCCAACTAATTTTATCTTATGAGAAATATTGTTTTCAACATTCGGAAAAATTTAGAGAAAAATCGAATTCACAATTTTTCACAAAAACTAAAAAAATAAAAAAAAGAATTAACAAAACTTGGTAAAAATTGATTTTCTACTCAAGTATCTTTTCAAAACTTTGGGATATTGGCTTTAAACAATTTTTATCTTTTAAAAAATATGGTTTTCAACATTCAGTAAAATTTTGAGAAAAATCAAATTGACAGTTTTTTTTAAATTAAAAACTTTAAAAAAAAAATTAGTAAACAATTATTTTCGACTCAAATATCTTTTCAAAAATTTGAGATAATGCCTTCTAACTAATTTTAACTTATAAGAAATATTGTTTGCAACATTCGGAAAAATTAAGAGAAAAATCGAATTGACAGTTTTTTTTACAAAAAATAAAAACCTAAACAAAAATTAACAAAAGTTGGTAAAAATTGATTTTCGACTTAAATATCTTTTCAAAACGTTGAGATATTGGCTTCAAACTAATTTTAAATTTTGGTAAAAATTTACTTTTAACACAAATATCTTTTCAAAAATTAAAAATATTGGCTTCAAACTAATTTTATCTCACAGAAAATATTGTTTTCAACATTCAGTAATTTTTTTTATAAAAATCTAACAGTCAGTTTTTTCATAAAAAAATTAAAATCTACAAAACATAGTACGCAAATTTGTTAAAAATTGATTTTTGGTTCTCGATATCTCGTGAATAATAGAAGACATTGACTTTAAATTTATTTCATTCATCCAACTTGTATTTGTTTATATAAGAAATAAAAACTTTTAAGAAATACTATACTAAAATTGGTAAAAATTGGATTTCGACTAAAAATCTCGTTCACAAAAATAGATTTTGAAATCAAACTACTTCATTATATTATGCAAAATATTGTTGGTAAATTTGAAATTTTTAAGAATAATTCAACTGACATTTTTTTTAACAAAACACGAAAACCTGCAAACTTTTAAGCAAGACAAATCGAGAGACGTAATGGGAAGTTATCAGTGTGGGTCGCATCTCAGTCTCTTTCTGTTTTTTGGAATATGCCATATTAAGATCGTTCTAAAGGTTTTCATATTCAAAAACATTATCCTTCTTCGGTTTTTCAATTTTCTTATTTTTGCCAATTTTTGAACAATGCTTTTAAAAACGGTTGCTTTCCGCAAAGCTAGCAATAATCCTATTCTAATATTGTAAATGGGAAATTACACGATTTTTTGTGTGGAGGTAGTTACGAGGCTGGAGAGTTTTCAAGCTTCTTTTTAATGCGATTGAATATCTCGAGCAGATCCGCCGGTAGAACTCAAAAATTGATATTTGATATATTCTTTTCTTAGAACACTAACTATGTAGGACAGCAATAGATGCTTCCTGCTTAAGGGGGTATTCTAGTGTAGATACATGAATTTCGCCCGGTTTTTGAAGCGTTGTATAAAGGAAACAAAAAATATTTTTAGCGTCAATTTTTTTATCATTTGTCCATTGATTTGTTGTCCATACATAAAAAAATTAATTAAAAAAAAATTAAAATTAACAAAGTTACAAGCAGTCAAAGTGAGGGGTCTAAATAAAAGAGGGTGTCCTGGCGTGCATCCTACCAACCCTCCTGGTGATCTGAAAAACAAAAACCAGACGGATTCTTAATTATTATAGATGTCGCTATTGTTTCACCCTTGGATAAGTTAAAAAAAAACTTTTTAACAAAATGGCAGCAGTTTGAAAAAAAAAATGTAATTGTTGCATATTTTTCAACAATTCCGAATTTTTTAAAAATACTAAATGAGAAGTTATATTTTTGGGCAAGAACCACACGATAAAGAGATGTATAAAGAACATCCTCTACAAATTTGAAGTAAATCGGTCTATTAGAACTCGATATATCCTTACCGCCAGCTCGAAAAAAGTAGTTTCGAGAAAAATGCGTTCAGAGTTTTGAGACAAGTTTTCTACAATTTTACTTATAGAATGATACAGAATACGTATGTGCATATTTTTAATCAGCGATTCCTGCTGACACGTTGTCAGAGCTAGCACTTCCACTCAGTATAAAGGTTGCCACAAAAGTAACTTAAAATGAAACTAAAAGGACAAAACAGTTTCTATGACCTTCAAAACCAGTTTCTATGACCTTCAATTAACTTGTGAAATAATAGGAATATTAAAAAATCCTTTTAAACGCATATTGTTGGATGTCTAAACTTTGGAAATATGAAAAAAAAATTTTTGATTTTTTCAAAATTCTACACTAGAATACCCCCTTAAGGACCTATCATCATTACTTATAATTATAGGAGTTTCTTCTTTTATTTGATGCGTTGGTTGCAAATTGCTTCTGTACCTAATTTCCTATTCAAAATAAGATGGACAGTTAAAAACTGATGCCAAAGGCCATGTGACACTTATGGAAGATTTTTGTAATTAAGTAATTCTTAACTTATTCCACTGATTTACAAGATAACAAACATCAATTTCTCTGTTAAAGGGTGATTCTAGCACAAAAAAAAACAATGTTGTTTTGAAAATAAATTCAAACATACAGGGTTTTTCAACAGGGACGCTACAAAAATAGAGCGACAGGGACAGCAAACGACGCCATATTTCTTGCCGCTCTTTTGGCATTTCTCTTCGATAAGGTTTGCCATTTCATGTTGGAAAGATATACGAGTCGATATTATTAAAATTTACTACCGAAATTCGGAGTCGGTGGCCTCAACGTTAAGAGCACTACGTCCAATTTATGGTCGTCATAATCGTCCTAGCAGATCAACAATATTGAGCGTCTAGTGGAAAAATTTGAATCCACAGGCACAATACAAAATTTTAATGTGCCTGTAAGACAAAGAAGTGCCCGTAGTGTCCAGAATATTGCTGCCGCTGAGGCTTCAGTTGCAAAAAGCCCAAATGTGTCTCTCACACGTCGTTTACAAGCGTTGGGCATCTCTGTGACGTCGCGATCGTTGTGGCAAATTTTACAAGATTAAATTGACGCAAGAACTGAAGCCGCTTGACCACCAGAAGCGTCGTATTTTCGTGAATTGGGCTGAGCAACAACTTGAAAATGATTCGGATTTTCATCGAAAAATCATCTTCAGCGATGAGGCTCATTTCTAGCTGAATGCCTTCGTCAATAAACAAAATATGCGGTATTGGGCTAGGCAGCAATCCACACGTACTCCATGAGTTATCATTGCATCCGGAAAAAATTACGGTTTTGTGTGGTTTATGGGCCAGCGGCGTCATTGGGCCGTACTTCTTCCGTGATGACCAATACCGGCACGTTACTGTGGCCCCAATTGGATGATATGGACTTGGAGGACATGTGGCTCCAACAGGACGACCCCACAAGCCACACAGCTAATGACACAATCAATTTATTGAAAACCAAGTTTGGAGAACGTGTTATTTTAGGAAATGGTCCAGTCACTTGACCGCCTCGGTCGTGCGATTTGACTATTTCCTGTGGGGCTACGTCAAGTCTATGGTCTATCTATGCCAACAAGCCAGCGACGATTGATGAACTTCGTACGAATATTGAACGTTGAATTGCAGCAGTATCTGCCGATTTATGATTGAAACCCGTAGAAAATTGGTTTCAGCGTCTGGACTTTTGCAAGCGTGCCCGTGGTGGTCATGCGCATGCCAAAGAAATCGAGTTCCATACATAATGGCATTAAATGTACTTTCACAGGAATAAAAAATTTCATTGATATCGGAAACCGTTTTTGTTTTATTAAAAAAAACTTTTGTAGCGATCTTATTGAAAAAACCGATATTAGCTTTACTTAAGAGAAATAAAAATAGTTGACATGGTAAGTAAGAAATGTTAATTTTATTTTGGCCATAGTTGTAGATTATTTTGATTGATTACTTCCGTGCCATTTAATTAGGTCCTAGTTAAATAATAGTACCAATTAAGCAAACACAAGTGGGTAATTTATTTTTCAAGGGTTATTAGCATTTGCAAAATACAGCTACTGTGTTTTCATTCAAAACCATCTACACCTTCAAAAAATACCAAATCTGGTGTTACTTAAACAAAACAAAAACTCTTTTCGATAGTCTTAACTGAAAAATAATAACACACTACAAAGCTTTCGATTGGGGAGGGACATAAGATGTAGGTTGAAATAGTCTTTTAGTAAGTGCAACATAATATTGGGTTAAGATTGTAACATAAAGAAAAGTTTAAACAGTTCGCTTAACTTTTTGACCTCTTTTTTTTTTTGTTACCAATTGTAAATCGATAAATGGCATAGCTCAGCTTTCCTTACCGAGTCCACATTTTAGTTCAAAAACTTTATCCATTCATTCTGCCACTATGTACGATAGTACAACAAGATAAATATTTGTAGGAACAAGAAAAAGTAGACTCTGAACAGCAACATAAGCAGAAATACCATATCGCCGCCGCATCACCAGAGGAAAGTACGTACATACATAAAATTGTGAGGAAAAAAGTTGGACTTGAAGTTTGAGTAAAATTCATAAAAAAGTAGATACAAGTTTTCTTTTCTTATTTTTTCGAAAAAGTTTTTCTATTTTAATGAACTCTTTCAAATTTGGCTAGCGTGACAAAAATGACTTTGAAAACTATTGAGTTATAATTAGGCATCCGTTTCGAATACTTTTAGACTTTTTTCCTTTTTGTTGTTGTCACACATAGATTGCAATAAAATATGCAAATAAAAATTTCGTCCTTAAAGGAAAATCTTAATGAAAAAGTTGAAATTGAAATAAATACGAAGGGTCGTAGTTCGGTGGTTTTTATAATGGAAAAGTAGATTCGTACTGATCATACGTCTATAGAAGAATTTCAATTTTAATACCATACTCGTAATCTACTTGAGAATAAATTTAAATGTTTGAGAAAAGTTCGTTTTTCTTTTTTTTTCTTTTATTTTGTTGGCTTTGTTTAGCTTTGTTCAGACAATGTCTTTTTGTTCATTCTTATGTGTAGAATATTAAATAGGAAAATAGTTATGGATGAAAAAGTTTGGTTATGAACTTTTATTATTGAATTTCAAATTTATTTCCTTTAGAAATTTTATTATTGGCAGTGTCTCAAAAATGACAAAACATAAATATTGTAGCTCTGGGTTTAACTTTTCTATATCTAAGTCCATATAAGGATATACATATGTATATTGGAATATATTTAATATAGGAATAGGAAAGACAAGAACTATCAAAAGAACTAATTGGAAAGTTAAATAAAGAGGGTATTTCATACTTGTAGATATGTATGTATGTATAAATATAGTGTTTGAGTTGACAAAGTTTTGTTAATTGGCTTTGAACATGTTTTATAATATTTACATAAATTGTAGAAAATTCAATTTTAAGTTTTATTTTCGACTAGATTACTGCGCACTAGAGGAAGCTTCTCATAAATCTTTTTTTTTATAAACTTAAATTCTCTCTGTGAGTCGCCCTTGGTTATTTAGTCTTAACTCAACCAAAAATAGTAGAGTGCTGGGTTAGAAATATTGTTTTTCCAATCTAATCTATTTTTTTTTTAATTCATGTCGAATTTTAATATTTTTCTTATTGTAAAGTAACCACCCTGTTTTTTCACATATGTGTGTATGTACATATGTATTTAAAAAAAAATTATAAATGTTCAAACAATTTTTAAAAAGAATATTTTTTTTATTTCTTATAAAGTCTGTGAATAGAACTTATTCACAATCACAATCGAATTTGAATTGGGTACGTTTAACGAACGAAAAAAGGCTACTTTTTAGTTTTTAATGTAATGGATCTTCGACGACGGGGGGTTTCTAGACCTTGATATTCGGTATCAGGCATATTGGCAGGTTCAGAAAAAATATGTGACTAAATATGTATGTCAAATTCATTATTTGATCACAAATTTAGACTACGGCACCTAGTTATTTATTCAAAAGTCTTTAATTTCAAAGTTAAAAGTTAACTTCAAAATTCCGTTACCATACCAAAACATTAACATACACTTCGTGTCATATGAATAGGGACAAGCTTTTTTCGTTTTTTATTTGAAGATATTTCTTAAACCCTAAGGTTTTTTGGAAAAACCGAAAAGGGGAATGATTTAAGTATGTATTAAGTTTATATTGCAAAACAAAACGTTGCATTAAGTTGATAAGTTAAAGTTTTATGGCGGTTTTCCCGAAGAAGGTCATAAAAAGTACCTGTTTTTTTGTGTCACATGAATAGGGACAAGATCTTTATTCACATATTAGCGTGTTTTGATTCAAATAAAAGGATACTCTGATTATTTGAGAGCTTAGTACCAGTATTAATTTGATAGACTCAAGAAGAAGCTTAGAGATAATGGTCTAATTGAGGAGGAAATAGGCCAAATTCGAGCTTACCGGGATCTCGGCAAAATCACCCGTTTTATAGCCAGCAAAATTAGAAGAAGTTCAAAAGTTGTATACAACTACCTCAAGAACCCAGAGAAGTATCGAAAAAACCACAAAGGAAGAGTCAATAAAGCCACATCATTTCAATAAAGGCGGGCAATATTGAGAGCTACTTCAAATTTAAGGCTTTCCATTTGTAAAATGAAGGCAGAATATTGGGGTTAATGCTAGTAGATCGACTGTTGCACGCAAGAGCCAACTCTTTAATTTTGCAACAAATCACATCAGGTGGAATCAAGCTTGGCATGGCGTCCGTCGTCGTCTTTTCCGATGAAAACAATTTAATTTGGACAGACCTGATGGATAAAGCTGCTATTTTCATGGTTTAAGAAAGAAAGAAATCTATATTGAAAAACGACACAGCAAAAAAGGTAGTGTAATGGTATGGGGAGCAATCACCTATTACGTAACATGGGTGCTGGATTTTCAAAGCTGTAAAATGACGGCAAACACTTAAAAATCGATTCTGGAACGAGATTTTTCCTAGTTTTCTGAATTATTTGGTAGACAACGATGGACTTTCCAACAAGATAATGCACCAATACATACCGCATGGACAACAAAAGCGTAGATTCAGGTGACATGTGAACCTATTACCATGGCCCGCATATTCTCCTGACCTGAACAAACATCATGAAAAACGTGTGGGGATGGCTTTCATGAAAATTCTACGAAGGAGGAAGCAATACCACAAAACCGAAGAGATTGTGAACTTCTTCGTAAAAACCGAAAACCGCGATAAAAACTTGTATTTATCAACTTAATCCAATATTTTCTTTGCAATATAAACTGAATACATACCTCATTCATTCCATATTTGGGTTTTTCCAAAAAACATAAGGGCTTGAAAAATATCATCAAATAAAAACGAAAAAAGCTTGTCCCTATTCATGTGACACGAAGTGTATACATACATATATTACTCATTCCTTTTCCAATTTGCAAGAAATCATTTTATACAAAATTGTAAATGAATTCATGCAAGATAATAAATAAATTGGAATTATTTAAATTTAAATGATTTATATAAAATTGACTTTGAATAATAAGTTATATTTAATTATTCATTGGTTTTTATCGTTTTGCTTCAAGAAGAAAAGCGACAAAGAAAGTTAAATTTGTTTTGATTGGTATCTAAACAAAGCTAGAAATATAGAATTTTGTCACTTCAAAAATATTTTATTTTCATAGATCAACTCTTCCTCTAAACTGCATGATATCATTTAGAAAAATTTGTTGGCATGATAGAATTGTTTAATGAACAATGCAGAAAACGAATGATATAAAAACGACTCGTTCAATCAGCTAATTTCTTGGCAAACTTCTTCGGAAAATTTTGTTTTGCTATTAGAAACTTGCCATACTTTTAAGTTATACGTCGTTTAGTGAATACAAATAAAAATAAAATATTAATTTACCGTCGTTGATCGTTAACTAAACTAGTAAACTCAAGCTCAAATTAATCCATCACACTCCCATTAGTTCTCTCGCCTACAATAAGCGGCCAGTTAAAGCTATCATTGAAATCAATCCGGAAAATGTTTAAATTGATATTTAACTATGTTTCCTTTAGATTAAAAATATAAACCATATGCTGATCGATTGGAAATCACTAAACAAACATTTTGAGAAAAATAATATAATTGTATAAATATTTTTTGCTAACAATGCATTTTTTAATTTTCCGTAAAGAAAAATCGTAAACAGCAGATTCTATTTTGTCAAAAAATGAAACAAATCCTTTTACTGATTTGTGATCTAATTTCAAACAATTACAATGAAAGATTTTCTAAAAGATATGTCCGTTCAATCACCTATTTTTTTTTTCATTGAAAGGAATTTTTAATCATAGCTATAAACGACCCATTATTGAAAATTTCAATAATTGGTTTCAATGATGAAAACCAATGATAGCTATAAAAGACAAAAAAGGCGATAAGCAAAAACCGTCCATTTGCAACTATTTTCATGGGTATTTTAAACTGGCAAAATTTAGAAGACTGTATTGGAAGAATATAGATAAAATACAAAATGCTTCTATTAAATTTAAATTCAAATTGTGTGTATGGTGTATGTCTAACCGATTGTATTCGGACATGTTCTGACATCAAACTGACTTTTCTCAAAAGAGTCCAACATGAACACCATCAATGAAAGACAAAGTACCTAATTTAATAAAGATGATAATAAAATTGCCATCATAATAATGTCTACCAATTCTAAATATTAAATGAGTCAGTGGATATAATTCATTGACAATGTAATGAAAAAGTTATTTAGATAACAAATCAATTAGTTTAGTGCCTTCTATTAAATATAATTCTTTTAGGTTGAATGTTTTGTTCTCCCCACTCATTTTATTTTTAATAAATTAATATAATACCTAAAGTTGTGAAATAAACCTGCCATACTCTTGTAATTGATATCAATAATCAAACAACATGTTTCTACAAACTTAATGTTTACTCATATTTCTCATAGTATTAATCTTTTCGGGATATCAATTTCCAAATAGTAAATAACAACCCCCACTCAAAGGCTAAGGACACTAATTATCGAGTGGTCTTAAGTTCACTAGGCTCATAAGTCAAAAAAAAAAACTTTCGTACTACACACTGTTGTTTATTCTGAAACATTGTGAACACATTTTTCAAATTACAGTCATAACTTAAGATTATTCCAAACTCCTGACTTCTGTCATAAATCTTATGAGCGCTCATAAATATGAACGAGTGCTGAATTTTATAGCTTGTTGAATTTGGTTGTGTTTCATAACTTCATTAGGGTCCGATAACTACCACCCTGCTGGTATAAATTACACGGTCAATTCTATGTTACCCGTCAGTAATAAATAAATATAATTTTGGGTTCTTTCAATGTTTTGTTTATATAAATTGTTGATGATTGATTTTTGCTTCTTGAAGGAAGAAATTTTATTTGTTAAGACATCGATAACCTTACCAAATTGGAATTCGATATTTAACACAACTAAAAAAGCTTAAGCTACAAAGTTTTCCAATAAGAGGTTTAATTTTTATACCTAAAAAATGAGTAATCTTGAAAGAATTCAATAAACATTTGCGGCTTTATGTCTTCGATAACTTCTCGAATAGCTTATATATACAGATTTATAATTTTATGAATTGATAAGCTATGGCTTAGCAGTCAGCCTGGTTAGCAAATTTTATAAATAAAGTAAGTTGAAGAGTTTTCTCAAAAAATTCCTTTCAAATTTTTCTATCACTTCGTACTCATCTGCACCTCAGACCTGAGAAGCGTAGCAGAGAGTTGATTTCACAACGGCATGAAATATTTTATATTTGGCTGAAAGGATTATTCTGTCGTTTGAAAAAAACATTTTTCCATGATAAATTCAACATGCTTTGAGAGGTGCTGGCTTTGTCCATAAGCTGTTTGTCGAAATTTAGGGTTGAATTTAGCTTTACACCTAAATATTTAATTTCTTTGGATATTTCTAAAAGATTTCCATTAAAGTTCCACCTATTTCCGCTAAGGTTTTGTGAGAATCGTGAGAAGATCATTATTTTTGACTTGTCTGTATCAATAGATAATCCCCACCTATCACAGTAATCTGCTAAGCGATTTATCATCAACTGTAGGTTTTCTGGTGATTCCGACAACAGGACAAGGTCATCAGCGTACAGTAGCACATTTATAACAGAATCAGATATTCGTATTCCTCCAGGTAAGGCTTCCTCTATGTCATTTATGAACAGCGAAAACAACAAGGCACTGAGGGGACAACCTTGTTTTACTCCGGTACATGTTTCGAACCATTCTCAAAATATCTTCCCATCCCAGACTGCTGCATTAGTTCCAGTATACATCGCTTTACTTACTTTCAAAAACCTCGAAGATAGACCCAATTGTGAGAGCTATAGAAGAGTGCGCTTCTGTTTACAAGGTCAAAAGTCGTTTTGAAGTCCACAAAGAAAGAATAAACTTTTTTGTTACTTGCTTGAAAAGCTTTTATGATTGATGAAAGAGTGAAGATCTGGTCTATTGTTGAAAAGTTTTTTCTAAATCCGGCTTGGAGATCCGACAGAATGTTTTTCCTTTCGACCCATTTTTCAAGTCTCTCTACTAGTATACCGCAGAATATTTTTGTTAACACATTCAAAAACTATATACCTCGGTATTTTTCAGCGATGTCCCTTTTTGTGTATTGGACAAATTGCCGTCTTCTTGAAAGAGGAGGGGATGTCAGCAATTGAAAAGATTTTGTTGAAGAGTTCCCTTATTTTATTAATGCATGTGTGAGGAGAATTTATATAGAACTCATACGGAATCCCATCTTCACCTAGTGCCTTTCCATTTTTCGCTTTTTCCAGTACAGCTTTTATTTCTTCTATTGTTATCTCACCATCTAACGTTTCATCAAGAACATAAAGTTCCGCATAGCAGTAATGTTGGCTTGGGTTATTGCCTAGAAGTCCTTTAAAGTGTGCAGCCAGACTTTCTGTAGATAACCCTGTGCCAATTTTATGAGTAATTCCGTTAATTTCTCTAGCCATCTTCCAGAATTCTTCCGAGTTTTTGGTTTGACCTGACATATATCTTTGTAAAGAGCATTCGCTTCATGGTACCATTTTGTCAAACCACAATTTCGCGAATTTCGTGCATTTTTTAAAAGAGAAAAGGATTTTTGGCGCGCTTTCTAACATTCCTTATCGAACCATTTTTGTTAAAACTTTGGACAAGTGCTGTTTAAAATTTTATTCGATGTCGAGCATCTAATATAACCTATTAGTTGGTTTGATAGTTCTTCTGTGGATTCTATTAGCATACCGTTGTTTGTAATTAAACTATCTAGATTGTGTTGAAATAGAACAGCTTCTTTATTTTTCCATTTAAGTAGTGGTGGCAGTTTTATATTTGCGAACTGGCAATTAGGTACGTTTCTAAATTCTACTACAATAGGCATATGATCTGAAAATATTTTGTATTGTACTTCAAACTTTTTTATTCAATCAATCCATTCATTGTTTACGGCACAGTAGTCGATGGCAGATTTTCCCTGTCCTCCTATGAAAGTGTAGTCTCCTTCATTGTCACCATCAGTACAACCATTTGAAATAATAGAATCATACATCTGCAGCATCTCAAGCATATCAGATCCATTTTTATTGCAAATATTGGCTCTTGATTTACGATTGGAATGAGAGATCGACGAATTTGTTATATCTTGAACTGAAATAATTTGTGAGTCACTGATCCTTGCTTTTATTTGATAAGAGTTGCATTGTTTTGCTTAAATTTTCAAAATCCTGTGTCCATCTGTTACAATTTATATAGCAAGGTAAAATGCACATATTAGAATAGTTAAGGAGTTTTATTATTGTGTATTTAATAATGTAGTTATTAATAATGTAGTTTTTAATAATGTAATTTTTATACCGAAAAGATTTAATCCACTACCACGACCTTTAACAGAATTTTGAATTGCTTCTCCCCATTTAAGCTTTTATAAGCCATTAAAATAATTTTTAAATTTACTTATATTATCTTTTGTGACATGTGTTTCGAAAAGAAAGAATATTTCAAAGTTTTTAACATAACTAAAGAAATCTACAAATAAGAGTTTATTGTTTAGACCTGAAATATTGTAAGCTAAAATTTTGTAAGATATAAATTTAATTTGGCTGACGAAGTGACGACATCTAAATTTCAATTTTTCAAAAATCTACTACAATTCGTGTTTTCATGTGCATTCCCTGTTGTATCTTCTACATCTGATCTACTCCATCTACTTTGACGTTTACTTGACATTGCTGCCATTCCATCACTAACATTTCCAAAGTTTAGATCGCCAAACATATTTTGTAATTCTGCTTCTCCGCTTTTATTTTTATATTTTAAAGTGTTATTATTATTTAAATAAAATATTTTATCTCCAATTAATAAAGTGTGGTTTTTAATCACTTTGCGAATACCATGTTAAGGTTCTTGAATCGTAATAAACCTTGCGTGGCTTTATTGACAAAAGTCACAAGATCGCGGAGGTTAAAGGTAATCACCTCTTTGAGAGATGAAAAATGACAGGAAACTTTTCTTGCAAAATTAGTATTGTTCCGATGCTTGTGTGGCACATAGTGCCTGCCAATTTGTTTAAAACAAACATTCCAGCTGAAAAAGTTGTGACAGCGTAATGCCGTTATTCCTTCACCTTAAACAGACCAATAACACTGCCAAGTCTAAACACTACACCAAACAGTGACACTTTGGGTATAGAGAACCTTTTAAACGATCATTCTTGGATTTTTTGAGCACCAAATGTGACATTTCTGTTTATTAACGTAAAATGGGTCGCATCACAGAAGATGATTTTTCGATAAAAACTCGGACTATTTTGATGAATTGTAAGCACACAATCAGCAAAGACACGAACTGACATTTCAAAATGTAATGACTTATTAAATGTCAAAAATTGACAACTGCCCCAATAGCGATAAACGAAACAACTTGTTGGAAAACTCTTTATGACTGATTTTTATATAGAATGTAATGGGGTTTTCCATGAGTAATATAAATAAATTTATTTTTGATCTAGATCTGTCAAAACACAAATTTTACCTGTTTTTGCATTCCATGGGGTAAAATAAATTGATTTTTCACTTATTTAAGATCAAATCTACTAATCTGGATTTTTCGGACGAATTACACCTCTTTTCACTTATTCTAATAGAATTATTAAAAAAATGTGTAGCTTAAAATTTGACAGATCTATCGCACTCGTTAAAACACCACGAATGTACCACGAAAAAAAATCAATTTTTGACGGAAATCTAAATTTATGTACCTAAAACAAAATAATTATCATCTAATAAAATTTATTCAAGAAAATTTAAAAGTTATTCCTTTATAAAAACTAATAAATGCTATTTTTTTCTTTTAATTCCAGACCTTTGCAATGCAGCTTTGAAAATTCAAGCAACATTCCGTGGCCATTTATCACGTAAATTAGTTGGCACCAAGGAGCCCGAGGATATTGACATCCAAGAGATAACTAAAAAAGTAGCTGAAGAATTGGATATTGATTTATCAGATCCAGAGCTTAATAAAGCAGCTACAAAAATTCAAGCCTCATTCCGAGGACACAAAAGTCGCAAAGATATACCAGCTTAATTTAGCTTAATTTAACAACAACAAAATACGTTTTTTGTCAACAAACTTTGTCAAATAAAAATCAGAATTTAAATTTAAAAACAAAAAAAATAAAACATTCAAATTCATTAAAACAAAATTAAAAAATAAAGTATATAAAGTAAGAAAATATTTTATTGAAAAATTTAAAGAAAAACAAAATAATATTGAAGACAAGTCCATTCTCTGCCTAAAATTCTTAATTATAACAACAAAAAAATCCTAAAATTAAAAAATACCCACATAATATAAAAATATGTGTGGTATAATTTTTAAATAAATAAAAAAACAAATCTAACAACAAAATGTAAAACCATTATACATTATGAAAAAAAAAATAGAACATTATATAAATTGTAAGAAAAAAATCACATTTTTGGCTTTTGTAGCAAGAGCAAAGCAAATATTTTGCAAACAAACAAAAACAAAAATATTTAGTATAAAACAAAAAAATTAAATATAATCCTATAAAATATTAAAACAAAACAAACCAAGATCTATACCAACCAGCAATTGAGCTTAAATATAACAAACAAAATTAAAAAAAATATTTTATAGTATACCTAAGTATATCTATTTGAATCCTTCATTTTTGTTTTCTGTCTTTCAAACTTGTTTTTAATTTAAACAAAAAAAAATATAAATATATTACAACAATCAAAAAAGCACAAACAAAAACACATACGAGTATTTTCTCAAAAAACAACAACATACAAACTAGGGAATTTTTTTGACATTTGAAATGCGAGCACTTTAATGGCTGCTTCAAAAATAAAAAAAAAACATTCTCCTATTTAAACAAACAAAATTATTAAAAAAAACACATTATTTAAATAAATACAATGTTCTATGAGTGAAGCGCAGCCGCCGCCAACACCGCCGCCATCATCGTCGTCAAGATTTGAAACTTTAAAAGGGCAACAAACAATAATAAAACACCAATTTTATTCCTTTGAAAATGCCATTTCATGTCAATTGTCAATATTTGAAAAATTTTGCTAAAATATAAAAATAAAGCCTCTCCCACAACAAACCTTAAGATTGTCATATACCATATGTATGCATATTGTGAAAACAAAATATTATAACTTATGAAACATTTTTACCTGTTTTTAACACCTGTCAAAAAAATCACACGCCTTTTAAAAAATAAAACCAAAATTTATTAGAAAACAAAATATGACATTCAAAATATAATGAAATTTACAGTTTTGCACTTGCTCTAGATGAAAACCAAAAATTTAAAGTATTTAAAACTTTATCTACCTAAGGCAATAAAGGGTTATATCGAAAAGGTATGTATACCAAAATAAAACAAAACATTTTTGCCAAATAATATTGTTATTATTAATTATTATTATCATTCTAGTTTTTAATTTTTACTGATTAAACAACAACAACAAACAAAAATCTACATAATTATATTATCTATTTTAAAATGGTTAGTAAGTATCAATCACCGATTAAAGAACGCAAATAAATACAAAATATATTATATATAAAACATAAATAAAACTTAAAACTATAAACACTCATGCATTAAGTAAAAATTAAATTTAAAACAAAAAAAATGAAAAGCTTTTAATCTACACTTTACACTTAAACAAGAAAAAAACAACAAAACAAAAACACATACAGGAAATTGAAAAGAAAACACTTATTAATTAAAGAACAGACAGAGATACCTAAAAATTGTTAAATTATTTTATTTAAAACAAACAAAATTAATTTAAAACATGAAGGAAATGCTGTTAAAAAACATCATAAATGAATAAATAGAGAGAAGAAAATAAAATAGAAAAAACTAAAACCAAAAGTCAGCAGAATGATTCAGATTCAAAAACAAAGTTAAACACAAAAACAAAAAGATCACATAAAACAAAAATTTTAAAATAAAAACCAAAACTTGACAAACCAAAAAAGAAAAATAGTAGCAATGTGAACCTTAGACGATTTTGTTATGTAAATGGCAAATTTTATGTCGGAAATGGTACTTATGTTAAAGATAGTAAGAAATAAAACCAAATAAAAACCAACTTGTTCTCTGTGTTTTATTTACTTTGAAAAATTTGAAAAGAACAAAATAGCGATCAACAAAAATTTTAAGGTAAGTACAGATGATCAAAAGCCTGTTCTTTTTATAACTATTGCTTACAATTTTTAACTATTGGAAATGTTCAGACGACATATGTAAGGCAAGTTTCTAGTTGTACTTTGGCCAAAAAATTGACTTCAAATTAGGGAAAGTTGACTGGAAAGTTAGTCAAGAAAAATCTCCCTTATACAATCAAGACAAGTTTACTTATGGCAAAATATCTGTGGATAATGAGCAGACAACATAAGGGACTTTATTTGCAGTCAACTGTATTCCTTCAACGTAAATTTTGACCAAGTCAACTAGTTACTTCAGGTGTTATAAATTTTAAACGCAGAACTTTACTTCACTAACCTCTGCCTTCAATTCATTGTACAAAATCTACCAAAAGTATTGTCTACAAAACACTCCTCAGGCAAACTACAAGTCCATTACGATTTGCATTTTGTATTGTAAAGACATATTTCTTATTTATTTTCCCAATTCGACAAGGAACCCTTTTCACAAACGATTAAATGAAAATGTGCAAAGAATAAATAAATCATAGAGTAATAAAGTTCAGCTTTCAGTTGAATGAAAAAATATGATCAACTGTCATTTTGATAGAAGTAGACTTGACTTAATAGTTAGGGAGACTTTTCTTGACTAACTTTCCATTCAACTTTCCAATAAAGTTGCCTGAATTGGAAGGCAATTTTTTGGCAGCTAGCCAATCAGATACTAGAAACTTGCCTTACTTTCAAGTCCCTTATGTTGCCTGAACCTGCCCAATGTCAGCTGACCACGTTTTTTTATTCAATTAAAAGTTGAACTTCATAACTCTGTGATTAATTTATGTAGTGAACAATTTGTATTAAAAGTTAAGTGTAAAAGGTTTCCTTGTCATATTAGAAAAGAAAAACGGGCTTTTTCGTTACAATAAAAACACAACTTATTATTTACTTGTATCTTGTGTAAAAAATGTTATTGTTGATAATAAAGTTTTTGGTAATTTCTGCAGGATGTTAGGTAAAACTACATATATTTAAAAGAGTCTTAGACCATGAAAATGTTGTTTGTAGCTGAATTTCAAAGGTTTTCTCAATTGCTATCCAACTGGTTTAATAGGGTATCTAAAAATGCACCTATCCGGGATAGTTTATCCAGCACGAGATTGACAGCGAATATGACGTCATTACATCGTTCCTAAACACATTTACCCCGTTTATAAGAGTAGATTGAGGAACCAAATCGAGATTTCGATCCAGGTATACATATGTCGGCATTAAATCGAAAGATCGAATTTAAATGGAATCGAATTGACAACCGGCTCAGCTTTAAACTTGATTCCTCAATTCGTCAAAACAAAAATAAATATTTGATTCGGAAAATGTACATTATTTACGTCATCAATTTGTATTAAATTTCTAAAGTAAGTTTAGTTGAGATCAGCTTCAATTATTCTTTCGCCATTCTTTTTGCAATTAAAAGTTATAAAAACAATTGGTATAATTTGTAGTACAAATTACATTTTTTTAAAATAATTCTATAACAAATTCCAACCATTTGTAGCAATGGGTAGGTTCAGAAGACATAAGGGACTTTAAGGTAAGGCAAGTTTCTAGTAAAGGGTGGTCAAAATTTTAGGGCCGATGCAGTCTCAATTTCAGACTAATAAATTTTGAACCATGGAAAGATACACAATCGAGCAACGCTCGTATTTTGAAAATGAGAGTTCGATTAAAAATGTATATCGTGCACTTCGTGATTCGGTCAATTTAATCGTCCAAATGTCCAAAATTTGAGCAAACCTTGTGGGTAGGAAATGTGAAAACACCAGTATATGCTCTTACAATTCGTACTGCAGAAAATATTGTTGCTGTTCGCGATGTGTGGCTAAAGAGATGTGTACCTCTCACACGCTCGTCGTTGATAAACATTATGCATAAAGACTTGCATTTTTGCTTACAAGGTGCAATTGACTCAAGAACTTAAGCATTTTGACCATTCCGAGCGTCGTAAATGGTTAGAACGGTGGCAAGAAATAGCAGCAGTGGATGATCAATTTTCGAAAAAAATTATCGGGCGAATGATAATCCAAGAGCGTTTGTCTAAAAACCAATGCACCAACAAAGAGTGCGAGTGGTGGCATCATTGGGCCGTATTTTTTCCAAAATAAGGCCGGTCAGGCAGTTACTGTGAACGGTGTTCGCTATCGTGAGATGATAACAAACTTTGTACGGCCCGATTTTTAAGATATGGATGTGGACGATATGTGGCTTCAACCACTTGTGCCACTTGCCAAACAGCTAACGAAACAATGGCTCTTTGCGCGACAAATTCAATGGCAGTCTTATCTCACGTGGGGGCAATGTCAATTGCTCGCCAAGACTTTGTGACTTGAAACCGTTGGACTTCTTTCTTTGGGGTTATTTGGAAGAAAATGTGTACGTCGATAGGCCAACAACAATTCAAGAGATAGAGGATGATATAATCGGACATTAACGGTTATTATGCTCAACGTCATTGAAAATTTGGAATATCAGAGGGGTGCCGCTGAAATCGGGCCGGCTACTTGCCGATATTTTGAATATATTTTGATTGAACCATACCAATAAAAAGAAATGACTATAATATTCAAAATAATTTGTGTTTTTTTTCAAAATCAACATCGGCTATTATAATTTAACCATCCTCTATCTGCCAAATAATTGCCATCCCATTAAGTCAACTTTTTTTTAAAGTTGACTATAAATGGCTGCGTTCAATCTCGTGTTGGGTAGGGTATCTTGGATAAGTGGATTTTTAGATACCTTGTTGAACGAGTTGGATAGCTGTATTGAGATAGCTGTCAAAAAATAAAAACAACTTTCAGCTGTTCACAAAAAGCAGAGAAACATTTAAGCTTCGAAGTCAAATTGTTGAAAGATGAAACATAATAATTACCTTCTAAAATTCGGAGGAAAATAGCTTCTTCATCGTCTATTATGTACAGAACATCCTCAAATACAACTTCAACTAACATTTTGTATCTTTTTGTTTACCAACAAAAACAAAAAGCTGAAATCAATTTTCAAGTTTCTTGAAATTCAATCATGTGTTGAATCAGCTGTTCTGTCAGATACCTACATACCCCAGAAATTCTTGGATACCTTTGGATTCCTTTTTTGACATATCAGCTGTTTTTGATCAGTTGTTATTTTACACGTAAAACACTAACAAAAAGGTATCCGGATACCCTATCTGCCCGAGATTGAACGCAGCCAATGGAAAATTGACTGGAAAGTTAGTCAAGAAAAATCTCCCCAAGGCATCTTGCACATGAGCTAAGAACTACGAACTGCGAACTGTGGATGTTCGCATATTTTAAATTTTCTTTCACATGAGCTTTATTTCTATTCGCAAACAGCGACGAATTGTCAATTTTGTTTCCATATTTTCCTCAACTATGACCTTTCACAAAAAAAAAAGTGTTATAATTTTCAGGTTAAGTTGCGCTCGAAGTTTGAGTTTGACAGTTCGTAGCAACCACACTGCGATTCGTTACTACCAAATTGTTTTTACAAAATTGTCTTGTTTAGAGAACAAAATGCAAATTTTATTATCCTAACATTAGTGTCAATTGGTTTCTTATAATTTAAATGTGTTTTTGTTTGAAATTGACTTTTTGAAATGTGTAAAATCACGTTTGTTTGTCCATTCGTTGTTCGCTCTCATGTGCAAGGCCCTTGGTCAAGTCTGCTTCTGTCAAATTGACAATTGATAATGGGCAGGTTCAGACAACATAAGGCACTTCATTTGCAGTCAACTTCATTCTTTGAATGTAAATTTTGACCAAGGCAACTAGTTAGTTTTTCAAGTGTCATGAATTTAAAATTCAGAACTTTACTTCACAAACCTCTACTTCAAGTTCATAGTACAAAAATTACCAAAATCATTATTTTATACGTTGACTTGACTTGATAGTAAGGGAGATTTTTCTTGCCTAACTTTCCAATAAAGTTGCCTTAATTGGAAGGCAATTTTTTGGCAGCTGGCCAATCAGATGCAAGAAACTTGCCTTACTTTCAAGTCCCTTATGTCGGCTGAACCTGCCCAATGTTTTTTCATTCAGCTGAAAGCTGAACTTTATTACTCTATGATTTATTTATTTTCTGCACAACTTCAAAGGCTTTCTGTAAAAGTAGTTTTTGTACTATGAATTTGAAGTAGAGGTCTGTGAAGTAAAGTTCTGAATTTGAAATTCATGACACTTGAAAAACTAACTACTTGCCTTGGTCAAAATTTACGTTCAAAGAATAAAGTTGACTGTAAATGAAGTCCCTTATGTTGTCTGAACCCGCCCAGTGTCTTCGCTTCTATTTTTTAGTTAATAAAGAAAACAAAAGTAATAACTAAATTAATCAAAAAAAATTAAGCAAACTTTCTTCTCAACGCCCGAGGTTTGAAGCTTCATTGGCTGCGTTCAATCTCGTGTTGGATAGGGTATCTTGGATAGGTGGATTTTTAGATACCTTGTTGAACGAGTTGGATAGCTGTATTGAGATGGCTGTGAAAAAATAAAAACAACTTTTAGCTGTTCACAAAAAGCAGAGAAACATTTAAGCTTCGAAGTCAAAATTGTTGTAAGATAAAACATTTATTGGATAATTCAACTGATTCGTCGGACGATGATGAATTGATAGGTGCGTAACAGAACATCCTCAAATACAATTTCAACTAACATTTTGTATCTTTTTGTTTACCAACAAATACAAAAAGCTGAAATCAATTTTCAAGTTTCTTGAAATTCAACCATGTGTTGAATCAGCTGTTCTGTCAGATACCTACATACCCCAGAAATTCTTGGATACCTTTGGATTCCTTTTTTGACATCCCAGCTGTTTTTGATCAGCTGTTATTTTACACGTAAAACACTAACAAAAAGGTATCCGGATACCCTATCTGTCTGAGATTAAACGCAGCCATTACGTTTTGAAAATTATTAGGTGGCGCTTTATGACACATGACATCGGTAAGAAGCCTGTCAAAAAACCGACTGACCTAAAGTTGTTGGTTTAGATATAATTTTAACAAATTTCAACAATTCGTTACAGTGACACTTGATCAATTTCTTAACATAATATTTGTTAACTATAGTCAGGAAAAGAATAGAATAGTAAGCTACAGAGGCAAATTTATAAAAGCGACAATTAACTTTTATTTAAATAATCTTTCTGAAATAGTTAGAAATTGTTTTCATATAACTTCACTTTTAAGAGTTGGAAATAGGAGAAATTTCCAATTTTGGCGCTCCAGTAGAACCCTCCAAATTATGTTTTCAGTTGAAATTTGTACATCCGTTTAATAATAAATTATTATTTTATACTAACCTTTGCAAAACAATCATGATCAAAGTGGGCATTGTCTATCTTTTTCAAACTTAAGCAATAAAAACAAGAACAACGTTTATAGCTAAAAATAAAAATCTTATTTTTTAATTTTTCAAACACAAACAAATTAGGTAGAACATTTCTCAAGTTATCAGCTCTTCACTTTTGAAAGATCATTGTTCACCTCCAAAGACCAGGCTACACCCCATCTGGTGGTGTTGCCTTGACAAAATTCAGTTGTAATAAAATTCGAAATATTATTACTTTTCAAAAAATCCGAAATTATTGGAACACTACTTTTATGGCCCAACATTGTACTGAAGACTCTCACTTGAGTTGAAAACTTCTGGCTTTCTTCTACAATTCTTTTTACAAAAGCCACTTCACCTCCTTCGCAGTAAAGTTCATCTGGTTTCCCAGTTTGGCAGTTTTTTGGTTCTTTGCGTTTGTCAGGGTTTCGATCTAGTTTAGTATTTCTTTCATTGCTGTCAAAGAACGGAGGATTACACAAGCAGAAGTCGAATACTTCATCTGGTTTGGCAGTGAGAAAATCACTTAATATCACATTTTTATCAACTTGCGGGAAAATCTGTATCAATTGTTCTAAATCATTTGATTTTACATTTTCAGTTGCAAATTGAATGTTTATGGCATTCGCTTCGAGAGCACTAATCTTCCATCTGTTCTTCTTTGCTGCCAAAAGGGCGTATATGCATGATGAACCACAACCTACAAGGTTAACATTAGGTTTTCATGTTCCTATCAAATGCAATTCAGAACACTTACCAATGTCGATTCCATGAATGTTGGACAGGTTCAGAGCAGCTAGAATATCTTCAATCCAAAGAATATAATTTAAACGCAGAGGTAAAGTTGGAATCAGGCTATTTGGAGCGAATTCCACTTTCAAATTGAAGTAATGCTGAAGCAAGGTGGCTGTCAAGGCTTGAAGAGTCTTTTCACTTTTGAGATCGATGATAACTTTACCACTAAGGGCCTAGGAGTGTAGATTTTCAATAAACATTCTGAAGTTAAGTTTCTGGTACAAGAAATTAACTTACAAGCTTACAAACCCTACGAAAGTTTGAATATTTTATAGCCAGATCAGTATAATCTGGTGCTGTGATAAATACATTCCTCGGATGCATACGATTGTTGCGTGACATTATTTTAAAAATTGTTTTTTATTCTTAAATAGATTTAAAAAATTAAAGATTTCAGCAGAATCAAACGTTTTCGAAAAGTGTTTATTTTTGTTTACATTTCAAATGTCAAAAATGACATTTAAATTGTAACTCAAACTCCATTTTTAAGGCAATGTCCACATTTAAGATTTGTTAGGGATCGGCACTAAAATAAAATTTGATTGTTAGTACTAATATTATTTTATTCTGTAGGTGCTCAGATAGGTATCAGTTCAGGCAACTTATTTTGTTTTGACGTCCCATCATATTGCCTCTTTACAATTTGTTGTCGAGAAAGAGACAGTTAGTTCACATGAAGTAAGAGTTATTGGAGATTCAATGTATAGGAGTCAGTTATAGCTATCTTTGAAATCGATCCGGAAACATTTTTGAATCGATATTTGACGGTGGTTCCCTTTGAAAATTATATACTGATTGATCGGAAATCTCACAAAAAATTTGTTTTGAGAAGAAAAATTGTAATTGCGCGTTGATTTTTCTCTAAAAATTTATTCTTCTATTTTCCGGACGGAAATTCATTTTCCTGAAGAGCTGATACTTTTATGTTCAAAAGTGAAACGAATCGTTCCACTGGTTTGTGTTCCAATTTCACACAATTCCAATGACAGATTTCTGCCAATAAAAATTTTTCGGTGGATTGCAATCAGGAAATTTTTTCAATGACAGACATTTTTAATGATAGCTATAAACGACCTGTCAAAAAATTCCAATTATGAAAACCAATGATAGCTATAACTGGCGCCTTACGCTGTCGATTTTTTGGATTGATAAAGAAGTGGAGAGAAATTCTCAAAAATGAAATGATTCACAAGAAACACCACAGGTTTTAAATAGAACATGTCAATTTCACTTCCTGTCACCCCCTGGGCAACTTTAATTTGCTCGCAATTAAATTCCATGGGCTTATAATTAGGCCCCACTAAAACAACTTAAACTGGCCATACACGGCAGAGCCAAAGATCCAAATGGACCCGAGCCAATCTAAAATCAACCCTGTGTGAGGAAACGAAGCAGGTTCGGTTTGGCTCTGCATTATTAATTTTTGTGGGTCAGTTGCCAACTTTTATTATATGGGATTTTCATCAAATACCAAATTTGAACCGGGTCCAAATGGAAAAAGTAACTCGAAGTCTCCTAGTGATCGATGAAAAGTTACTTAGGTGCTTACTCTTTCTAGCAACTTGGATAAACTCCAAGAAAATTTATGCAGCCAACAACAAAGTTATTTCTTATGTCTAAGGTTCAGGTCTAAAGCATTATTCACATGAGCACGACCAACGACCAACGAATGAACGAATATTCGCAGATTTTGACATTTCTTTCACATGAGAGTTTTTAATTCGTCGCGAATGAAGTTTGACTTTTAGGTTATGTAGCGCGCGAACAATTTATTCGTTGCAGTGTTTATGGTATGTGGAACGCGATCAATTTATTCGTTGCAGTGTGGATGGTATGTGGGACGCGAATAAAGTTTGACAGTTCGTATCAACTAGAATTTTGTTCGCGACGAATAAATTTGTTTTCCTAAATTTATTAATATAATGATATTGAAAAGTAAAAGTATGCATCATAAATCAAATAGAAACTATATTGCTATCGTTTTGTTAAGATTTTGTGTTCAAATATGTCTTTTAACGTATATAAAATCACATTTTGTAATTCATTCGTCGTTCGTTGGTCGCGCTCATGTGAATGCTACTTAAGCCGCAGACATTCTATAGTTCTCGATTATGAGCGAAAAATCATACTGCAGTGGTTTTTACTCGAAGGTCAAATTCGTACACAAGGGTTTTATTTGTCAAAATACTATTTTCGATTGGTTTTCATCATTGAAACCAATCTTTAAAATTTTTGACAAATCCTTGAACAAATTTCCCTGTAATTCAGATAATTTTTTTTCTACAAGAAACTGCCTTTGAAATTGCATAGAATTGAAACACAAATCAGTGGAATTATTTCATTTATTATTTGACATAATAAAATAAATTTTTGTACAGTAAAACAGAAAAATACAGTTGTACATAAGTTGTATTTCTAATGAAAAGGAAACATTGATTGATTTAAATGATATCTCTAACTGGTGCCTGAAGCATTAATACAATAAGTATTACAATAATATTACAAAGAACTTCGATTAATTGATGTTCACTTTAAAAGTTGTTTTTTTTTTTGACAATTTTCACAAATTCTCGCGAAATTTTCCGCTTCAAAAAAGAATTATGCAGTGCAAATTAAGCCTTAAAGAAATTTCACTTGTCACTGTCTCCAAATTACATCATTCAAATATAAAATCGAACAAACTTTCCTATCCATCCGTATTCCATAAGCAAACTGTCATCTTTCATGGCCATCCCTGTGCTGTCATTTCACAACTGTCATTTCACAAAATTAAAAAAGTGTGTTTTCTTAAAAGCGGTTCGAAATTTTGCTTGTTTGTTTGAATTGAAATAATTAAAGTTTTCCGTATAGAAATAACTTAAAGAATAAATTGATTAGCAAAATGTCTGAAACAAGCTCCAAAGACACTGTTTTAAAAACAGCCATGACTTATATTTGCGGAGGTAAGTAACTACGTTCAATCTGAAAACATGAAGCACGCTTGTTTTCAAGATTAATTCATTTTTGTTTTGAAAATTTCTAGAATGTCATCATGAGAATGAAATGCGTCCTAGAGATCCTATTCGTTGCCGTGAATGTGGTTACAGAATTATGTACAAAAAACGTACAAAACGATGTAAGTTTAAGATAAATTATTTGGTTTTGTCTTGAAAGTACCTTAAATAATGGTGTTTCTTATTTTCAGTGGTCGTTTTTGATGCTCGATGAAAGAGGATAGGAATGTTTTTCGAATGCTGGAAAGTTGGAGTAGTTATAAGTTTGTAACTAAAAATTATTTTAAATAAAGTTTGAATAGTTTTGATCGAATATTTTCTTTATATTTTGTATCTATTAATTGTGCTCCTACTCGGTGTCGCTATGAAAGTGAAAGCTTTACCAAAATTAATTTTTCATGTTGATGTTAAGAAAAAGAAGTTTGTTTTTGAGTCAAGTGAATAGGTACAACGACAATTTTACCGACGTTTAGAACACGGCCTAACCGGACATGCTATAGCTTTTATTCTTACTTAAAAAATAAAGTTGAAAACATAAAGAGAGGTAGGAAACCGAAACAGTAGCAGCTTAAAGACGAGAATTTTTAAGATGCGCATCAAATTTTTTAGATTCTGTGGGAAAAATAAAACAAGTCGCTCAACTGTTTTCAAACCCACCTTTAATGAATGAAACTTAAAAAAAAAAACGCCCAACTGGACGAAAAACTGAAAGTTATGCGACTGACTTTTCAAGACTTCTATAAGCTGGAATTTTGTTGAACTATATGTATTAAAAGACTGTATGATTCATGGAGGAACTAATTTAAGAAATGATTAAAGTTAACGGTGAAGGTACCCACTACTAACCTAACCTAACAAAACTTATTTTATTCCAATCCAATAACAATTTTAATTTTTGTGCCTATTAAGTTGACTCAAACAAAAATTTTCAGATTGGCTAAAAACTAGTGATTGCTCTTAATAATTCTTTTCTTAAAATCTTATAGAACTTGTTAGCATCAACAGAGGGCGCGATAACCATCAACATTTGGAAAAACAATTCAAAGTACTTTCAAAAATGTTTGTGCGTTTCAGTTGAAGCGGAGTAAGGGTGATCCACCCTTAAATACTTGTTTGACAAAATGTCTTATTTTTATTTAATTACTAGCGGCCCGTACCGGCTTCGCACGGGTAGACATAAATAGGTACAGATATTTAAGTTATAGGCATAGAGGAAATATATTATCTAGAGTCCCGACTGGTACCCGTCTTGCCTAAAACACCCTCAAATTTTATTTGAGGTAACTCTCTTAAAAGCCCGTAACAACTACATAGAATCTGGATTTTCCCATAAGAAATGCACAGGACAACTAACACATGCTTATGCTAATGGGCAAAATTCTCTCAATTTAGTTTGTAGGCAAAAAGAGAGCAAACCCATTAAGTCGGGACTCTAGATAATATATTTCCTCTATGGTTATAGGCATGCTAATTAAGACGACCATGAATCACTAAATTAGAAAACATTTGTTTGTCCTATCATTAATACTCTTCGCAGCGTATGCGATGAAAGACGTTTTATGGCTAATTTTTTTACACCTTCGGTTGGTTTTAATAGGAATTTCTAAAAATTTCTATAGTAATCTAGTACTAAATATACCCTATGTTACTCAGTGATAATGTAGCTTTCTAATGAAAAAAGAATTATTAAAATTGGTCCAGTACTTTTTGAGTTTATTCGTTACATACAAAAATACAAATCTTTCCCCTTTATAATATTAGTGTAGATAAGAAAAAAATAATATTTTGTTTTAGGATGATTGTACGATAGCACACAAAAATCTTAGGAAGCTTTACACAGGACGTTACAATATTTGCAAAGGAACTAAAACCGGTTAGGTGGGGCAATTATTTGATTAGCAGGTGATTTTCGACAACAGAAGTTACCAGTCACTTGTCGAGACCAACCGGCGAATTCAACACATGTTAAAGTCATGTCTATCTTATCAAAATATGTTAAAACGTAAAATGTTTTCTGAGCGAATAATTTATGTTATGTGAAAAACAAATTGCTGACCACGAAATGAAATTTTAAATTCGAAATAATATAATTGGCGAATTGCTGAGATACAAATAGAGTGATTCCGTCATTCATCTCCTGAATCTGTAAAAAATCGGTAATAACTGTAATGGCACCGACTTGCAGTGAAAAAAAATAAAAAGACCGTCATCGAAGCAACAATTTTGAAAAATATGTACAAAGGCAAAGACGTTTTAATTCCACAGATTCCTTTTATTCCAAAGGGCACAATGATTTTGAAATCAACTCAACATACACTTTAGTAAATTTTGGTTAGGGGCCGGTTATAGCTATCAGTAAAATTTGATGTTCAAATGGTAGACATGTGCATTCAAGAGGACACAAGCGTCCACAGGTTTTTTCTCAAAACCCACCTCTGTCTATCAACTCCTACTCTCACCTCCCCGCGGTGAACATCGGGTGCCTACTACCTCAACTGGAGATTGGGTTCTAACCCCAGTGGAAAGTTGTTGGGGGCAGCAAACGTGAGAGGGGGGGAAAGGTGTTTCCACTAAGGCACCTCTCCTTATCCAGACGGCAGCGGACGAATTCTCGAGATGGAATCAACGGTGGCGTCTACAGTTCCAGTAAGGTTGAACTACTTAGTGAACACCTTATAGGGCTTCTACGACTTATTCGGAGCCCAGGCCTATAAGGAGCGGTTTATCCGGCTCCCCGTCCTTGGAGTTATATTAAGGATCTGGCCCTCCAGGTTGGGGGTTGTGCCGTCGGGGTGACTTCCTGACCACGTAAAAATCTTCTAGTTGCGAAGCACCAACAAGCCTCGGATACGGACGGATTCACTGTTGACAACCCAAGCAAACGAAACAAGGACAACGAACTTCGGATCTGTACGTGGAATGTTAGGTCCCTTAACAGACCACGTGCAGCCGAACAATTAGCGGAAGCCCTAAACTGCTGCAAGGCAGATATTACCGCCATCCAAGAAGTGCGATGGGATGGACCGGGCAAACGCAAATTAAAAGACTGCGATGTATACTACGGCGACTGCTGCCGAGAACAAAGGCAGCGTCTATTTGGGTGTGGATTTGTGGTTGGAACTAGACTCAAGCAAAAAGTCTTGAGTTTCAACAGTGTAAGCGAGCGCATCACGACAATCCGCATCAAGGCTAAATTCGCCAACATAAGCCTAATATGCGCGCATGCCCCAACAGAGGAGAAAGATGAAGACACCAAGGACATATTCTTCGAGCTCTTGGACAAGACATATGAGCAGTGCCCTGGCTATGACATTAAAATTGTCTTAGGAGATTTTAATGCCAAACTAGGAAGAGAAGACATCTTTGGTGGCACAATCGGGAGATACAGCCTGCACGACACCACCTCCGACAACGGATTCAGGCTGATCGATTTCGCTGCGGGGCGAGACGTTCTGGTAGCTAGTACGCAGTTCACACATCTCAATATCCACAAGGGGACATGGAAATCTCCTGATCAATCAACTGTCAACCAGATTGACCACATTGCGATCGACGCACGACACTTCTCTAGTATACAGGATGTCCGAACATTCCGAGGGGCCAACATTGACTCGGACCACTACCTCGTTGTAGCCAAGGTACAGCTACGGATATCCCGATCCAAGCCAAAACAAGGAAGTACTGTGAGAAGTTTCGACGTTAGACGGCTACAATCGCAAGAGACTGCCATGTCCTTTTCCGATCGAGTCTCTAGTAACCCCTTAAGGAGTCCTATGCTGCCTGCATTAAGCATTGAAGACCAGTGGGCACATTGTCTTGCGGCTATCAGAGATGCCGCCTCTGAAGTGCTAGGTTTCACACAACCACCACAGCGAAACCCCTGGTTTGACGACGAATGCCGGCAAGCGCACGCAGCGAAACAACAGGCATACAAAACGGCGCTGCACAGGAAGACCAGAGCTGCTCGCGAGCTCTACGAGCAGAAGAGGAGAGAGGAACACCGGCTTCTTAGACGGAAAAAAAGAGAGCATGAGAAGCACGCGATCGAGGAGATAGAGGGATGTCACAACAGGAATGAGGTTCGTAAATTTTACCAAAAGGTAAAAAAAACCTCCCAAGGGTACCAGCCACGAACCGAAGCCTGTAAAGACGATCAGGGGAACATCGTTGTAGAACCGCAGTCTATGCTGAGAATATGGAAAGAACACTTCTCCAAATTATATAACGGCGATGACGAATCGAATTCCGCTGTAAGGGAGATAGAACCACTCAACCTAGGCGACGCAGATCAACAATTCCGCCTACCCGACCTCGACGAAGTGAAGATAGCTATATCTAAGCTGAAGTCAAACAAAGCTGCTGGAGCTGACGGCATCGCTGCCGAACTATTCAAAGCAGCAGGCGATGACTTGGTAGGGAGCATGCACCAACTCATCTGCAAAATATGGTCGGAAGAAAGCATGCCCGATGAGTGGAATCTCAGCATAGTTTGCCCGATACATAAGAAAGGAGACCCTCTAAATTGCGCCAACTACAGAGGCATCAGTCTCCTTAACATTGCGTATAAGATCCTCTCTGCCGTATTATGTGAACGTCTGAAGCCGTTTGTCAACAACCTGATAGGTCCTTATCAGTGTGGCTTCAGACCAGGAAAGTCCACTATCGACCAAATATTCACACTACGGCAGATCTTGGAAAAAACCCAGGAACTTCAAATCGATACCCACCATCTCTTTATCGATTTTAAAGCCGCGTATGACAGCATCTATAGGGAAGAGCTCTACAGAGCAATGTCTAGTTTTGGCATCCCTGTCAAACTCATCCGTTTGTGCAGAATGACGATGGAGAATGCACGCTGCTCCATCAAGGTCGGAAAAGATCTCACCGATGCATTTGATGTCAAAAAAGGTTTTAGACAAGGCGATGCACTATCATGCGACTTCTTTAATATCGTTCTGGAAAGAATTGTGCAAAACTCAACCGTCAACACTAGAGGCACAATCTTCCAAAGGTCCATCCAATTACTCGGATACGCAGATGATATTGACATAATTGGAAGATCAAAGCGTGATGTCAGTGGAGCGTTTTTGAGCATTGCGACGGAAGCGAAGAAGATGGGTTTAGTGGTCAATGAGGGCAAGACCAAGTATATGCTGTCATCAAAAAAGGACATTGAACAACGACGTCTTGGACAAAACGTCACCATGGACAGCTATAACTTCGAGGTAGTTAAGGACTTTGTCTACCTAGGCACCGCTATAAACACAGACAACGACACCAGCGCTGAAATCAAACGAAGAATAACTCTTGCAAATCGCTGCTTCTTTGGACTTAGAAGGCAATTGAGAAGTAAAGTCCTCTCTCGAACATCTAAAATCACCATCTATAAGACACTCATCATCCCGGTTCTCATTTATGGCGCTGAGGCCTGGACCCTTTCAAAGAAAGATGAGAACGTCTTAGGATGCTTCGAGAGAAAAATTCTTCGGGTGATTTTTGGTCCCGTACGTATAGATGGAGAATGGAGGAGAAGATTTAACGACGAACTGTACGGGCTGTACAGCGACACTGACCTAGTTAGCAGAATAAAAGTCCAACGGCTTAGATGGCTGGGTCATGTAGAGCGAATGGACATCAACGCTCCAGCCCGGAAGGTCTTCGAATCCAATCCCGAGGGACGGCGCAGTAGAGGAAGACCGCGACTCAGGTGGCGCACTCAGGTGGGTGAGGACCTCAACCAACTTGGCGTGCGAAACTGGAGACAGCTAGCTAGGGACCGAGCTGGCTCGAGACGCATGTTGGTTGAGGCCCAGGTCCGCCCCGGACTGTAGCGCCACCTTAAGTAAGTAAGTAAGTAAGTAAGTAAAATTTGAAACAGGAGGAATCTGAAATGTTTTACTGATGAGCGTTTATAGCAATCAGTAAATTTACGTCATTAAATTAAATTTCACTTTGAGGCTTGGTGCTTTAGACAATTTTTTTACTGTTGCTTTCATCAGTAAAATTTTTAATGATGTGATCGGAACAGTAAAAAATTGAAACACCAATAGTAAAACGAAATGGAATTTTTTTGGCTTTTGGCAGTCAGCTGTTCAGCAAAATGAAATTTCATCATTAAAAAAATTAAAATTATTTATAAATTAAATAAAACTTTAAATGCATTGTTTTATTTTTTGAAAAAAATACTTGAATATAGGATTCATCTTATTGCATCAATCTTTTGCTAGAAATAAATCTGTAACATGTTCAAAAACTAAAAACAAAAATTTTACTGATGGATTTTACTGATAGCTATAACCGGCCCCTTATACTCTCAAGCAATCAGGATTTGATTTCAGCTCTCATACTATGTATGCTATTATAGTTTTTTTCAATTTAAAAAAAAGATAAAGTAAACTTGTTTTATGTGATATTTTTTGTTTATTTGGCAAACATTTTAATACTAATTTGGTATAAAAATCCAATGATACAATTTTCAAGGACATTTTTTGGAAATGGAGGGCGGACGTTTTTTTTTGGTTCGACCAAAGGATTCTTCATGTTGGTATTGTAAGTTTGAATTTGATACCTTATTTGCCGACTCAGCAGATGAAAAAGATTAATAGCGAAAATACGGTTCCTCCAGATGGGCGGACAAAGGATTTGGATTGGGGTTTTTCTATTAGCCCAAATGATTTAATACCTCCATGCAAATTCCTTTCAACTTTCATCTCATTTTTCTACTTGCATAGGTACAAAAAAAGCCACCGGATTTTGTTACTTTGATGGTCTGCAAAGGGTCAGGTCACCCAGCGGTTTTCTGAACTTCAATTTATTTACTGTACATTAATGGCTATTTTTCTACTCAACTCAGCTAGGAATACAGAACTATTAAAGTTCAGAAATTCAATGAAATCCTATTTTTAACTAAGCAAGAAATACTTTTTGTCATAGGTACTATTTAAAATATTTTTATTTGTATTATGGACCTACCCTTTAAGACGTTACAACCACCACTGGCCCTGAATCAAATTGACGTTATAGAGCAGGTTCAGGCGACATAAGAGACTTGAAAATAAGGGAAGTTTCTAGTATCTGATTGGCCAGCTGTCAAAAAATTACCTTCCAAATAAGGCAACTTTATTGGAAAGTTGACTGGAAAGTTAGTCAAGAAAAATCTCAATGGGCAGGTTCAGGCAACACAAGGGACTTCATTTGCAGTCAACTTCATTCTTTGAACGTAAATTTTGACCAAAACAACTAGTTAGTTTTTCAAGTGTCATGAATTTCAAATTCAGAACTTTACTTTATAGTACAAAACTATAACTTTAAGTTTATAGTACAAAAAGTACCATCAAAATAATTATCTACAAAACACTCCTCAGACAAGCTACAAGTTTATCACGATTTGTATTTTGTATTGTAAAGAAATAAGTTATTTCTTTTCAAAATTGACAAGGGACCATTTTACAGAAAGCATTAAATTAAGTTGTGGAGAAAATAAATAAATCATTGTGTAATAAAGTTCAGCTTTCATTTCAATGAAAAAACTGTCATTTTGACATGAGTAGAGTTGACTTGATAGTTAGGGAGATTTTTTTGACTAACTTTCCAGTCAACTTACCATTAAAGTTGCCTTAATTGGAAGGCAATTTTTGTGGCAGCTGGCCAATCAGATACTAGAAACTTGCCTTACTTTCAAGTCCCTTATGGGCAGGTTCAGACTACATAATGGACTTCATTTGCAGTCAACTTCATTCTTTTAACGTACAATTTGACCAAGTTAGTTTTTCAAGTGTCTTGAATTTAAAATTCAGAACTTTACTTCACAAACCTCTACTTCAAGTTCATAGTACAAGAACTACCAAAATCATTATTTTCTACACACTCCTCAGGCAAGCTACAAGTCCATCACGATTTGTATTTTGTATTTTAAAGAAATATTACTTATTTCTTTTCCAAATTTACAAGGAACCTTTTTACAGAAAGCATTAAATGAAGTTGTGCAGAAAATAAATACATCATTGTGTAATAAAGTTCAGCTTTTAATTGAATTAAAAAACATGATCAATTGTCATTTTGACATAAGTTGACTTGACTTGATAGTAAGGGAGATTTTTCTTGCCTAACTTTCCAGTCAACTTTCCAATAAAGTTGCCTTAATGGGAAGGCAATTTTTTGGCAGCTGGTCAATCAGATGCAAGAAACTTGCCTTACTTTCAAGTCCCTTATGTCGGCTGAACCTGCCCATTATCTTACTGAAAAATATGTTGAATTCACCGAAATGGAAAAAAAAACACTGGCAAAAATCTTTGTAATCTAAAAAAAAAAAGATTGTTTGTTATTGTTATTTTATTGTACTATCCGTACTAGAATGTTTGCTTGTTAGACTTGACCATTCTTTATTCCGTCAATTTTCAAGAGTAAAATTGGAAATTGTTGTACCCGTCACGTGATGGTTAGTGCGTAAGACTGTCATGGGAGAGGTCTTGGGTTCAATCCCTGCCTGTGTCATCTAATGTTTTTTTCCCGGGTACTACCTCGATGGAAAGTGCTTTCTCAAATTATCCGTTCGAATTAGCCATATACCTTAACTGTAAGTCCCCTACATCCCTGACATTACTCGGGCACAGGAATGGCTGAGTGTTGTAAGCCACTTGGTTTAACGGTACTTTTTTATTTAATTCACTTGTTAACTTACTCTTCTTCCAGTTTCACATAAAATTGATTTTCACAGGGTGCGGTTATATTCAGAGCTACGTGAGTTAAATTTTCCTCGACATTTGTCCCATCTTCGAAAACTGTATTCTTTTAAATGTATTCATTTATGGAGTTAAATTTCTATGATTTAATAATCAGCCCTATCACGAATTCCATCGTAATCGAAAACTTTTACGAATCCGGAAATAATACCAAATTATTTCGTAATAAAAAATTCCGTACCTATTGGTTTACGAACGGATTTGGTGATACGGTTTTTCGGGATTCGTAAAAGTTTCCGATTACGATCGAATTCGTTATAGGCCTGAATAACAGCCCAAATTCAAGCTTACAAAAGCAAAAGTAGCGTAAAACATTGATAAAGTCCATCGATAGAATAATTAGGAGCAAAATTTTCGTGTTGACTATAGAATCCAAAGTAGTTTTCTTTTCTTTTTACGATCAGTAAATGGGAATGTGTAAAAATCAAGAATTAAATCCCATATCTTAAAAGGGAAATTAGAGAAATCGCCGAAAAAAGCTTTCTTTCGGTAGAACATAGCCTCGGCCTTGCATATTCAATGAAACTGAAAGCCAACAACAGTTTCTATGTTTTGAGTCAAATGCAGATTCGAAATACAAATAGGTAACTTATGAAGAAAATAAAATAAAAACAACTTGTGAATTTTTGTAAACCAATTTTTTAAATTTTATTTGGAAATTTAAACTAAACATTAAGAAAGACATTCTTTCTGTTCTTTACTTGATTTTTTGTTTTAAGTTTCTTCTTTTGTTTTTGTTTTTTTCACATGCTTTCCATTACATTACGCTAAGTTTTTAATGTATAGTGTTTTATAATAATGTTTCAGTCGATTACTATATCCTTTTTATTCATCTTGTTTTTTTTTGTTTGTTTTATATTCGAGTATATTTAAAAATTAGTTTACTATACTTTTTTCTTTTAATTTTTGTATTTTGTTTTATTCTTTGAAATAGCGGTTTATATTTATAATAATAAAGAAATATAATAAAACAGAATAATAATAATAATAATATATTCATATAATGAAAACTTCATAACTTATATTCTACAAATTATAAAAAAAAAATACTTAAAGCAATTAATGGCAAATACAATGTATAACTTGTTCTTTTGTTTTTACTTTTTCAAAATGTTTAAATTTAAATACTTAAATAAAATTAAAATAAATGATTATATATATAAATTTTCTTTTTTTAAATGGTATGAACAAAAATGGCATTGTATTTTGACTTTGTGTTTTTTGTTTTCTTGAATATACTTATCTATTCTCTTCAACTCGATTGAAAATTCAAAAAGCTTACTTTCAGTAGCGGGCAAGACAAGAATTCAAACAAAAGATCATTGGATTTCTTTTTTTTTTTCAAAGCAACAAGTGCACTTTTGAAAAAAGGTTACTTTTCATTTTTGTATGTGACTCTCAATCTGAGCTTATAACAAATCATTTGGGATGATGCAACTAAAATTTAATTAAAAGCTTTGTCAAAAAAATAAACTTACACACTTCTGTGATTTGACATTTTTTAAGTAAGTGACCAACAAAATTTACACCAGAACGAAAAATACCACTGAAGATTTGAAAAATACTCGAAAAAGCTCACCGACGCGGACGAAAGCTTCTCTTATATCAAATATACAGCCAATGGCAAATAAAGCTTACAATTTTTTTTATCAATGGCAATAAATGCATTTCTCTTCTTTTATACAAACAAAATAAAATTTTAAATCATATTTCAGGTACTCCATAACTAAAGTAGAAAACTTAAATAAATACAAAAATAAAAAATAAAAAATTGAAAAAATGATAAACAGCATTTCTTCTACTTGGAAAACTTTCTTCATTTGTTTAAACAAAATATATAGCACTATAGCTTTGTGGTGATATTTTATTGAACTATTGTGACATGTGTGTCAACTGTCATGAAATTAAGAAAGAGAGCGCAAAAGATAAAGAGAGAGAGAGAGAGATCATTATTTGCGGTGCACAAGTCGACAGTGAACTTTTAAACTGTACATTTTGCTGAATCGTGCATTGCAATGGCCACAATTTTGTGATCGTTCTGAATGCTTCCACAAGCGGTGCAGGCGAAGCGAAGCGGGTGTATGATAAGGAAATACTAGCATTGATTTGCGGTTGTTGTTTGTACAAACAACGCAGCTCTTCTTTCGGTCTACCATTTTTTTGAGGTACTTGTCACGCAACTGGGCCATCACAACTTCCGGTGAGGTCTTGATTTTCTTTGGTTGAGCTTGCTTGCGATTGCTGCGTCTTGAATCGTATATAGCTGAATTTGAGGACATATCAATAGGGGCAGAATTGTCATCATCCGAGAATTGTTGGTGAACAATATTATTTAATGGTTTTAACGATGGCAACGATGGATAGAAAGTGTTGCCATTGACTAGCGATTGTAGGTTACCATGGGCGTAATTTATGACTGGTATGACTTGAACTTTGGGTTCTTCTTCTATGATTCTTGGTGGTGGAGGAGTTCGTGATTGTTTGACAATGACTGCTGGGCGTGTTTGGTTGTTAATAATTTTGTTGTTGTTAAATTGATTTTTCGTACTATTATTATTATAGTTTATGTTTGCTGTTTTGGTACTATTATTGTTGTTGTTGTTATGGTTGTTGATCTTTGGTGTTATTGTGAGGGTGATGTCTTCTTTGTTCTTCAAATACTCAATGTACTCTTCTGTCTCGCTCAGTTTTTGACGTTTCGCTGGCGGTGGCGATAATGGTTGTTGTTGTTGCACATTATGATGCAAGTGTTGCTGATGTGGAACAATTGGAAAGAGTAGTGGCGTTTCGGCATAGTACTTATTTATTATATCTTTGACATAATTTTGGAACTGTGTACCGAATTTAGATAGATTTTGATATTCCATTGTTGAGAAAATTGAATTGGAATTTTCTTTGTCACGTATCAGATCAAGGCGATGTCCTTTCAAGGTCGAATTGTTGTTGTTGTTGTTGTTATTATTATTATTAATCACAGGTATTTTAGTTTCTGTTGTTGTTGTTACAGATGATTTACGACTGTGGTTTGTTGTGTTATTGTTTTGTTTCACATTTGCTTTCAATTGATTGATATTGTTGTTACTGTTGTTCTTTTTTTTGTTATTTGTTAAATTTATTGGTTGCGCGGGAGGCGATTTCATTGGCTGCTGCTTAATAGAATCTACACTATGTCTTTTTCTTGGTGGTAGTTGTGTTAATGGTGGTGATGATGTTGGTTTTGGTTGATTCTTGATTATTGGTTCTTCTTTGATCTTAATTTCTGCGTTCTCCATTTTAATATTATCATTATTAATTATCAATGGAATGGGATGAATTTTTTCTTGTAAACCAAAATTTCGACTCAAAAATGCGGACATCGCCTTTCTCTGATCGCTTGATGAGTTGAAATTCTCAATATTTTCCATATTTTCATAATCTTCTTCGGTTTCGTCAGATGTACTGCCACAACTGGAGAAACCTTTTTGACGAAGATTGTGATTTGTTTGCTTGTTACGTTGTTGTCTTTGTTGATGATTATTTTGATTTTGATGTTTATTATTATGAAGCAAACTTGCAGCAGCATGTTTTGAGGTTGTGGTGTTGTTGTTGAAAAATTGATGTTTATTTTTCAAGTCAACGCCTCCCGCCTTATGAAAATCCTGAGCCACTGATGCTGTATTGCGGCTCATTGCGTCCATTTTAAGTAAACTGAAAATAAGAAAAGAGAAAACAAATTATTAGTTTTTGGCAGAAAATTTATAAAATGGAAACAAAAATTAACAACAGAAAAAGCAAAGAAAAGAAAAGTTAGTCGGGAGAAAAGAAATGATATGTTAGAAACGGAAAATGCACAGCTATGGCCAAAATAATAGGAACATTTCTTACTTTCGAGTTGTTTTTTTTTTTTCATTTAAGAAATAAGGTCAAGAAAAAGCTTCAATTTTTTGAGTATACAAACGATTTATAGAAATTTAAAATATTTCTGGTCAAAATATTTGGAACACTTGAAGAAGAAACTCGTACAATAGTCAAGTTTGGTTAACATTCAAATTTTTGTTGGGATTTTTAACCAATGATTGATTTCAAAATTATACCGTAAGTTTATCTTTAAATAAAAAAAAAACACTTTGAAGTCATTTAAGCAATGTCTAATAGAGACACGCCATAAATGAGATCTCGAGAGTAGACCGAAGTTGTGCATTATTTTCATACAAACAAAAAAAATTGAAGAAACCACAAGATTTCCTTTTGTAATGAACTTTAAAAAGGGGGAAACTTTAGTTAGAGAAAAATACACGTCTTTTGAAGGGGATTGATTTTGCAAATACATACATACATATGTATATAATATAGAAACTTATTTGGTGTTGAAACAAAAATAAATTTAATTTGATTTAATTGAAAAATGTTTGTTTGTCACCCAATGTGACAAATTGATAATAAAGGATGTTTTTTTAGACTTGTGGTTTCCAAGGAGAAATAAATCGCATACAATTTAAAGTTTTGGTCAAGAATTCAGATTATAAAGCTAAGGTTCTGCCATTACGTTTCAAAAATGATTTAGAGCAAGCCGCGAGGCAAAATTTTCGACTACTTTTTTGCCGTATGGGTCAAAATACGGTTCACATTGGGGCAGCAAAAACGCGCCGAATATTTTCTCTTAAAGCGTAAATCGTATGGGGCTTATTTGCGTGGACAAGCAACTTCACATAATACGTGTTAAAACGCACAATCTTGGAGACTTGAGACAATGCGAACACCAAACGTTTCCTTCAAAAAATTGATGCGTCGCTATATTTTGGTAATACATTTGCGCGATTTGCAAACGTTGTTCAGGAGTAAGTTTATTCGTTATAAATTGGCAACCAAACCAAACTGAGCATAAATCAAGTGACAGCTGTCAAAAAGAAAAATTTCCAGATTGAAAACCATACGTCTAAGTTTTACTTTTCTTGTGTGTACGTGTTTCAAATGTTTGTTATAAGTGCAATAATTTTGAAAAAAGTCGTATTTGTTGACATACTATGGAATGAATGTTCCCTATAAAAATTGATAACCATTAGATGATGCCTCCAGAAGGATAACGAGCCTAGGTGTACTGCAATCTTCGATTTCAAAGGAATACAATTTATATACATATATTTTGAGTGAAATTCTTAATGACGAAATTCGAATCTCATTAAAATTGAAAACCATTGACCATAGACTTCGAACAAAAAGAAACTTTGTAGAATTGTCACTAAAATGTGGTACTCAACTCCTCAAGAAAAATGCCACTACCTGCTGGGCTTTTTTCAACATACAAAATCATTTGACATGTTCGACGAAATGTATAGTTTTTTTGACCGCTCATATTTTTTGGCAGCTTTTATGAGAGCTTTAAGAAAATGGACTTCAAAATTTTGAAACCAATATGTATTAGTTTTTAAAATCACAAATTAAGAAACTGTTTAAATTTTATATGTTTTGCCTGACACAAGTTCAAAATACATAATATCCAAAAATTACATTTTGTTTCTATTAAATAAGGGGACTGCTTAATGTTTGTATTAAGCCAACTTAAGAATAAACGAAGCTGAAAAAGGACACTATATTAAACAAAATATAAAAGGAAAAATTTGTAGAATTTGGAAATGAGATTTAGAAGGATATCTCCAAAGCATTTCTTCTGACCAGAATCTCTTCTTTTCACAAAAAGGGATTTATAAAAATAGGCAGCAAATAATAAAAGGCAAACACACAACAACAAAAATTAACGAACAAAAAATAAAAACAAAAACGGGTAAAAAAAAGAAAATTTAACAAAAAATTCAATTTTCTTTTATATACCGCGCATAGTCTTCAGGATCACTTCCGTCCGCCTCGAGATATTGAAATAGTCTTTCGGCGCCACGTTTCTGATTTGCATTCACCGCCAATCCACCGGTTATAAGATCATGTGGTGGAATAAGTGAACCATTAGCGCTCAAACGCCAACCGACCATAGATGTTGGATTAACCATGATCTCTTGTAGAGGACCAGCGTTGCCGTTGTTCATGGCATTATTAGAGCCATTCAAATCGGTTGTTGTATATGAATTAACTCCGCTATTGTTGCTGCTATTTGCTGTCGATTGGGCACTATGAGATTGAGTTGGAAGGGATAGGAATGGTAAATGTGAAGGATATTGTTTTTTTTTTTAAATTTTTAAATTACGGGAAAATATTGAAGTTGTCAGTGCGTTAATATAGTTTGTTTTTTTGATTTAATGTTAAATGAGAACAGAAATAGATTTTTTGTTTAAATATAAATTTAGAATATTTTTCTGTCTTTTGCAAACACACACACATGTTATCTCTCTCTTTTATCGCGTATTTTATTTTTTATTGATTTTTCTTATAATAATTTTATGACTGACAAGGGATAAAGGTGAATTCTGGGCTTTTCTTTTTGTGGATGATGTGCGTGCCATTTATACATTATTTAAATTTTAAAAGAGAGAGAGGGGAAAAAGCTTTACTTAAGTCGAGCTGCATAGTTGCTGTTCTCAGAAGTGCAATAATTATGTCCGCCTGGGTAATATTTAAGCACACAAAACAAAAAAAATGATGAAAATTTAAAAAACAATTAAATTATTAAAATTTGTTTGTTTAAATTTAAACAGGAGGATTAACGGAAGCCATGATTGATGTTTTATTCATATTAATATAATTTTAAAAGATATTTTTTTCAACAAATTTTGTAAATCAAACCACATTTGCGCCAGAATGCACCTTAAACTTAATTTTCATTGGAAAACGAGTTAATAATTTCGTATTAAAAAAAAACATGCAATATGGCAACTCAGTTGACCCGCCGCATATTGTATAATTTAATTTTACAAAAATTATCAAACTTTTTTTTTGTTTTTTAACAAAAATTTTATAAGTTGTTTTGTTTTTTTTTTTGTTGTTTTTGTTAAATAAATAATATTTACCCAAAAGAAGTGCTAGGATTCTGGAAGTTATTTGATTGATTATTATTATTATTTGATACTAAAGTGTTGCCAATTGTTCTAAGCACATTTAAATTACTATTATTATTATTGTTGTTATTGTTATTTATATTATTATTTAAATTAGGTCTAATAACATTATCAGAATGATTTCTTCCTGACCTAGGATCAAGTGGGCTGCATGCGAAAAAGAGAGAGAGAGGAAATATTTTTGTTTTGTATTGCTTGAAAGACAATAAAATATTTAGTTTGATTTTTTTTTATTGAAGTTTTGTTACTGCATGTTTTGTTTTGTAAGGGTTTAGCTAAGCACAGAGAAATCTTGGAAAATATGTTGCATTGCTCAGAGTCAGAGGTAAACTAAAATTTCTTTAGAAAGACATTTTCTATTCTGAACAATTGCATCAAATATCTATTCAAAGGTTTAAAAATATGTCAATCCACATTCGCGTAGTACGGCTAGAAAACAAATCTCTGTACATCACATTGCATACGATATTGGGCTCAAGGGTAAACTAATGGGTATTCATAGAATCGCGAGTATGACGGTTGAATTTTTCAAGGGAAGGCTATATTACTAGAGCATAGTCCATAGTCCGATAAAATAACGGTAAAAAAGAGTGAGACAAGACACGTTACGACGATGACTTGTTGACGAAAAATATGTCGCTTTTGTAAATTGTAGCCAAATGAGGAGAGGAACATTTCTTGCATCGATTTAGAAACCCCAAACATCTTGCACCATTTTTGTCGACTTCTCGTATGTGATCATTCCACAAGAGGTGGTTGGTGATGCACATAACGAAAAATCATCCAAGGATAATGGCAAGTGGTTATATTTCGCTTCAACAACACAAGATTCCATTGGGTATTCCAAATGATTTTTTTGTTTAAGTCAAAATTTAAGAGTTCTATCGTTAACGAAACAATTAATTGGATTGGAGATTGCAAACAGGAGATCATTTATACAAATGAAAAAGAGTGTTGGTGACAGAACAGAGCCCTGGGGGCAGATCATCACATAAAAGAAAATTTCTGTTCAAGTCAGCAATCGGAAGACCTCGATGTTTTTAATATTTAACATCATTAACAAAAAGCACAAATAGAAGACCAAAGGCTTTTTCGTTTAACAACAGAGTCCATTTAAAATCATTCCTAGTACGTTGATCTATACCAGACATGTGATTCGGATTATGAATTAATTTCCAGTACCATACGGATAAATTTCTTGGATATGCTTAGATAGGAGATCTTGAGGTGCAATTTGGTCCACCAAATCAAAAGCAGGCTTAACGTCAGCGAAATTTGTGTAGATTTTTTTGTTTCTTGCTTGAAACGCTTTGAAAATGGATTTTTGCACAAAATATAGTCAACGATCGAGAATTTTTTTCTGAAACCAACGTAAAATGGTGTCAATATATTATTGATTTCCACTCATGTTTCAAACTTGAACACCAAAAAACACTTTTGCAATGACGTTCCACAACTTTCCACATTATTCATGTCTTCTTTTTTGTGAATGGGAGTTTTTTAAATGAAGCAGAAACTTCCATTTTCAAAAGGAACCCTTAAAAAAAACTTGCTGTGAATATCCCTTTTATTCACTTAGGTGTTGATACAAGAGCCTAACGACTTTTAAATTTCAAGATTTCTCTATATTTATCCGGATAAAAATAGCTAAACCCCTACATTTCATGCTCTTCAAATTATCACACATTTCTATCGAAAATAAACACCAAAAAATCATTCAATTACGCATCAAAATGTTAGTATAAAGCTTAGTTATAGAAAAAGAAAGAACAAATCACAGTAAAATAATAATATAACAAAAATTGTACTTACTGCACATCATTCATATGCGCCAGATATTCTTCCTGGTTATCAGCTAGGAACGAACACTTGTTGCAAGCTTTCTTATTGTGTACCTTCAGCACATGCGTAGCCAAGCGCTCAGATCGAGCTGCCTTATAATCGCATAACATGCAAACAAACGGTTTTGTGTGGGTATTGAGATGACGTTTCAATCCCCATTTATCAGCTCCCGACCAAGGGCAATAGCAGCAAGTGAAACGTTTTTCTCGTTTCACTTTAACTTGACCAGTGCCGGTAATATCATCGCCGGTGTTCTTTTCTTGTTTCATAACTGGCATAGTTTCGGTGTGTGTTGCTGTGGCAACAGATTCAATTGTCTGGGCTATACTAAGGCTGGATGAGGTCTCCTGCCGTTGTCCTGTCATAAAATTCTCTGCATGCACAACGCCAGCTTGACCGCCAACTTGTTGCTGTAAGAATATATTTGGTTTTTGATCGATCTGGTGGGTTTGTTGTTGGTGTTGTTGTTGTTGCGTCGACACTGTACTGGGGACATTGCGACGTGTCTTGTTGATGTCATAGACCATTTCACGATGCATACGCAGGAAGTGCTTCTTAACATGATCGGCTCGATTGAATTGTTTCAGACAAGCGTAACACTGGAATGGCTTCTCGTCCTTGTGAATGTTCTCATGGCGAGTGTAGAGGTCTCGACGATCGGTGGAGTACGGACAGTGGGTGCAGGCGTAACGTTTTGGTATTTGTAATTGGGCGTTTTGTTGATTAGCTGCTGCTGCGGCTGCTGCTGCAGCAGCGTTCTTTTTGCGACTATTGGACGATGATGTTGTTGGGGTGCTGACCACGTGTTGTTGTGAGTGTTGGACAACACTCGGTGTATTTGAATTTGGTGTTGTGTTGTTGTTGTTTGTTACAACACTGGTTGGGCTGGTGTAAATCTCGTTCGGTGGATCCCGTACTTTAGCTGATCTACAATCAATCAAAAAATAGAAATTTTGTCAATTACTTCAAAACAATTAATTCAATCTCAAAAATAAATATTTCTCGTCATGATTCCAATTTATAAAGACCGTGTAGTACCAAAATTTACGACGGGAATATGGTCTTGGAACACCGCCAAGGAGAAGCCTAATTTCATGTCATGGGAAGGTAAAAACGTGGAACATGAACACAACGTTCAATCATCAAGTGGATACAAATTCAAAGCATTCATCAATCAAATGGAAGAAGTTATATTCCGGTACGAATTCGCCAACATAACTAAAAACACAGATGATGGTGACATAATTCGAATTGATGACATCAAGAATCTAGTTCTGTTTCTGGCTCCATCCGAAATTGTTACGAATAAATTTATAACCTTCATACACAACAAGACAGTGGATAAATTTTTGAATGCTTTGATAATTTATTTTGAGTATTTTCTTCGTCTTGTCGAATTCATTCTCATTCGACGAGATGAAGTTTCTGGAGAGACAACAGCTCAAGTTCAGAGTACAGAAAGTGCACAAATCAAACGGATTTACTCAGAGTACCTATCTCAGTATCGTATAATTCTTGCTCGAGAGTATAGTGAGATAGTTATGGGAAGTGGGGAAATGGCTCCGTTTTATCATCTCAATACACTTGTGAAAATATCGAAAACTCATGAAGACCGATGCCTCCATGAGATGCTATTGGCTTTTTCTACACAAGTCGTTTGGATAGCTCACAGTCGAAGGGCTTACGAAACTATAGATTGTGAAATGAATCGACTCTTTCGATCGGATCACTTCAAGTTAAATCGAAAGGATCCGATTGAATTTAGCCACGTCGAAGAGGACCTACTCTATGGCTATAATAACAAACGAGTCAATTTTCGAAGACAGAATTCTCCGTTAATCCAAGAATTACGCAATGTATCTCGACGAAATTTGCCTATTTTATGGATTGGCGAGAAGAAATATCGCGGCAATGATCTGCGAATGCAACAACTCGAAATGGAATTGATCCTTCCGGACAGTGATCTTTGTTTGATCGATATTAAACATGGAATTTTGGGTAATCCAAAGTCCTTATTCAATACAATGTTGGAGGTGGATGCAGGAACAATGAGAAAACGTGGACATTCGGAAAATTATGATCCATATTGGATGGTAAGACAACCTTATTTGGAAATTCCAAACCTTGATGAAATTAGAGGTAGGAGCAATGAGCATTTGGAATCATACTTTGACATCAAAGATAGAAGATTTCAATACGATAACAAATTGATCAGCAAATGGAAACGGCGTGACAAAATTATAGAGAACTATATGAATGGAGGACAGACAATGGATGTTATCGAGAGATACAAACGTGAATTTGCTGTGACTAAGGTGCCAACTCTAAATATCGCTAGTATAACCCAAGCCTTCATGGCTAAGAAGTTTATGAGAAAAAAATAAATACATACATAACCATTTTAAAATAAAATTATATTAATAAAGTAAAGTGGCCTAGAAAGTTAGGATTGAACATTTTAGAGCTTAAGATTCTACTAATCAGTTCATCAAACTTTTTGAAGCTTATATTAGATAGTTAAAAAAAAAACTACAATATATTTCAAAACTTACTTTGCAGCTTTGAGAGTTCCATTGTAGCTACCCAACTTGCCACTTGTTGGCCATTGTACGATCTCATCTGCACCACTGGGCACCGTAACCGGAATAGCTCCCGTCCATCGGGCTTCACCACCTGCATTTCCAACAACATTACTATTCGATGTAGATGGATTGACTGTCTTTTGTATTGTCTGAGCGCCCAGAATCGTTCCACCCGATGTAAAACCATTTTGTTGCATTAAAGCAGCTAAACCAAATGCCGTACTAAGTTGATCTTCAGATTTAAAATTGCCAGCACTAGTTGTGGCGGCGGATGTATCTGGTTGGCCAGCACCTCCTCCGCCATTTCCATTACCTCCGGCGCCACCATTATTATGTTCGTATTCAATTGTTGGTGCAACAACTGAACGGTCAATCTAGATGAAATTGAAAAAATACGTTATACACCTTGAAATTGCAATGGAAAAAAGAGCAAGGCTTCAATTTTGAATTACTTACCGGCAATCTTACCAAATTTGTAAAAGAACGCTCGCCTTCTGGTGCAGTTGGTCCACTTGTGGCCACCTGTGCGACCGGTGTACCCAGTGTATGCAATCCATTTCCGGTTTCTTCCCCATACAGCTTGCGTGTAATTTCTTTGAACATATCTTCATAAGCAGCCTCCACATATGCGGATTGTATTAATGTTGCCATGTCTCATATAGCTTAGTCCCACTGCTGGCCGGTGTATTCTATAGGTACAAAAAAACAAAACAAGGACGAAAAGAAAGCGTAAGTACGAGTACCAATATACGATGTGATAACGATGAGAAACTTCAATAAAATGCATTGCAAATGCAAACTAAAGGTATGTACATATATAAAAATAATGTAGGTACATATATAGAAGGCGGAAAAAAGGGCATAATTTATTTCTTTCCTTTTTTTTTTTGAAATTTCAATCCTTAGGGGGTGTGGGTATATCTAAAACGATGTCATATTCCTAGAATTTCAACTCAAAAGTAAGCTGATACCTAGATTCAATATAATTCACCCACCATTGCCGACAAAACGGCGTCATTTCATTTCGTTTCATTTCACAAAGAGATAATTAACAGGAGCGCATTCTATTTGTACAAAAGCAATTAAGGCCAGAAGGATTAATGGATTATTATATTTTATGATCGAATAAAAACTACCTACTTATTTAACAGAAATAATGTTATGAACAATTTCTAAATTAATTCGAATAAAAACTACGTCATTTTTAACATTTCATCATTTTCGTTTAGTTTGTTCAAGGGTTCTCTAAACCTAGAGCACTAAAATTTTAAGTGAGATTGGTATACTTGAGAATTTCAAATACTTCGAATCCAACAGGTACGCATCGGGTTTTTAACTATACCAAATTCATGAGTAGCAGTGTTTTCGAGAACAGTTGTGGTCATATAATTAAGCCACTTGAAACAAAGTTAAGTTTTTTAGTTTTTCATATAAAAATTGCACCTTGAGGATACATAATTCATTTGAATATAGTCCTGTTGGATTATTTCTCAGAGTGAGGCCTTATTTGTCGGTTTAATTATTTATAGGGTTTAAATCAGAACTTTGAACATAAAACTTTTACAGGAAATATTCAAGCTAACGGTAAATTAGAGACATAACCGATGTTCAAATGATTGTCTAGCATACCTTTACAAGGTGCTCAACAGTCCTCGTCACAGAAAACAATGAGAAACCAAGATTACAGATTTTAATAGTCATTTTTGTATTGATCTGTATAACAGGACCAACCCCATATATGATATGAGACATCGCAAAACTATCACTTTAGACCCGAATGTGATTAACTTAATGATTCTATTTGGTGTATTTAGGGTTCAATTGTTTTATGAAGGAAGTCTGAAATTTAGTCCGCCATCATTTTCAAAAACTTAGACCCATCACTCTAAGCGATTATATTCAGAAAATGCGGGCTTTCGTGAAAATGTTTTTGTCTTCGATTAGTATTTTATTTCGAAAACTCTGGTTTACATCTAGCAAAGCTTCCATTAGGTTTTTACTCTTGAATAACCTTCTTATGACTTGTGTCGAAATTTCTACATGGCAGCAAATCTTCGTTTGGTTTCTAATTTGTACCAATGTCAAAAAGGGATCCACTCAACTAAACTTAGTGAATTTTCATCTCAACTTTTAATTCAAGATTGGGGTTATTTTAACAAAGTTATGGAGTTTTTGACAGAGTTTCGATATGATTTTTCTGTCACGTGGAATTAAGCTTTTATTTTTACCCATTTATGTAAGTTGAATTTTTTGTAGTGCCCGTGCCATGATAATTAGTGAGTAGGATTCTCATTGGGTTCAATCTGAAGTTTTTTTCCACGGGTACTGCCTCTTACGAGGAATTGTCAAATTCTCCAACAGTAATTCATGGCATGAAATGTGCTTTCTCAAATCATCCATTCGGATCCGGCTTAAAACTTGAGGTCCCTGATCGCATTACTCGCACACAGGAATGCGAACTATGGTCACTAGGAAATAGTTCTCAACAAACTGTTGCGCCACGTAATTTATTAATTTTTAAGTTGAATTTATTTTTAAAGTTAAAGTGCAAATAAAATTAGAAAATGTTCCAATAAGAACCGATGAAAAACATAATTAAATAATCTAAAATCAGTTAAATGGCTTAATTATTTGTCAACATGCTTTGAGCATTGAATATTGAGTATTGAGCATCGAGCATTGAGCATTGAGAATTGAGAATTGAGAATTGAGAATTGAGTATTGAGTATTGAGCATTGAGCATTGAGCATTGAGAATTGAGCATTGAGCATTGAGCATTGAGCATTGAGAATTGAGCATTGAGTATTGAGCACTGAACACTGAGCATTGACTATTGAACATTAACAATTTATCAAAGACCATAGACCATATGAAAATTAACTGCAAGCAATTTGATGACAAATTAACACTTTCTCCCCCGATTGATATGTGATTTTCTTACATCGATAAGAGTTGTCAACGCTCGATAAAGAAAAGAAATTGAAGTTGGTTTATAAACACAACATTGAGAAAAAAATCTTTTTGTTGGTTTTTTGCCTTAACTAAAACTAAAACTATAGGTACACAAAACCTTGTACGTAGTACTTTTTCTTGAAAAGACTGAAGGCTTGAAACCCTTTAGTATAGGTAGTACGATTATTGTACATATGTGTCCAACACTATTAGATTTTTCAAATCTTTTCGGTGAATATTTTTGTGTCTGTGCGCACAAGAGTAACAACTTCAATCTATCTATTTAAGGTCTACTTTTATCTTTGTTCAATTAATTTTATTTTAATTGCTAAGCTTCGTTTTTTACTTAAAACACTACATTTTTTGTGGGATCAAAAAAAGGTACCACCAACTTCAGTATAGATACAAGATATTGGGCCCTGACAAGTCTTTGGAACAACTGCGCCACTGTATTATAAAAAAAGTGCTACTTAAAAAATTCCTCGCTTTATCCTTACCTCACCCACACTTGCCTACGCATACAAACTCAATCAAGCCGCCCTCATTTATAATACATATTTTTACTTCTATTCAACAGGTCCGCCGAACGTCATTATAACAGACAGAGGAGACGGAGAGGTATTGAATTTGTTGTTGTTATTATTGCTGGTTGATATTGGTATTGTACCATTAGCAGCATCAACAAAATAAAAGTAGGTACATCCGTCGCCATCAGTCGCACCAACCGACACACGGTGGTGGTGGTGATGCTCTGTGTAAAGCGGAGGGGAAAGATTTCGTTTGGTTAGGGGATTTTTGGGATTTTCCATTCTTTTATCTCAACCTCCTCCGCCTCATCGTCGTTTAGAGGTTTACTTTCAAAAAAACGATGAGCAAAATAACACCACACATTATAAGAACCGACCAACTGACACGACGACGACAACTATGACGGCGGCGATAACGAAGAGCGACGTGCGATGGTGGTGAAACTTTCCGAAACGAAGGCCAAAGCCATGAGATCATAAAGTAGGTAGGTAGGTAGGTAGGTATAGGCAACATCTTATACCTATAGTAGTTGTCTTTTGGGTTGAAGGTAACCAAATCATCCAAAAAGCAAAAACTCAAAACTCTCAAGCCTCAACCTACCTACATACATACATACCTATACCTACCTACCTGCTTGCTGCTAGCCGTTACTGCTGCTGCTGCTGTTGCTTGGTTTATTATATGACCACCTGCCGAACCCACTCTACCACTACAATCTCACTCGGCGCGCTATTTATAAACCAAATAAAAACAAAAATACCTACAACAATTTTTTCTCTTCTTTCAAAAAAGGAGGACAAGACTTGCCAAAGGATGTTCAGTCTTGTTGCTTTTATTTTTGAAGTGAACTAAAAGGGAATACAATACTACTCGACGAAAATTTAGACATGAACATGAACAACAACCCAAAAATCATGATGAAAAAAGACAATTCCCTACCCTTTGGCCACTAACAAAGTAACATAGTGCAGCAGCAGGAATGGCGGACGAGACAGAGTTCTTGGGTTTCGGGAAGTTCACTGGGTGATCGTGATGGTGCTTGTACCTAGGGCGTCTAGAAGTTGTTGTTGGAAATCTGCAACCCACCCTTGTAGATAGTCTTCTCGATAGAAAACAAAAAATAAAACAAGTTTTTTTCTTCTTTATGTGTATCTCTCTTTTATACCTAATTCTACATTTTCATAATCCACCCACTTTTTTGTGCGGTGCTGGCTTTCGCCCCCAGAACCCAGATGATGATAACTAAACCTACGTATACATAACAAAATACATGAGATTTCGAATACGAAACAAAAAATCAAAAGCGTACGTAGAATTCAAAGAAGGGAGGAGGGAAGGGGAGAGAGAGAAGGGCGGAGGAAGTACAAATTCAAGAAAGAAACTTATACCTATATTTTTTTAAGTTTGGAATTTATTTTGTGTGACATAAAAGCCTATGTAAGCCCAAGCACAAAACGTCAAAATCGTATTTATTCGCAATGAGACTGCGATGACGTTTGTAGCCTGTTCTATTTTTTTACTTTGACTAATGTCAAAAAAAAAATCATTCGTTTGTCATTTGTTCAAATTTCTGGATTTTTTCTTTAATAATGTAATTGATCTGTCAAACTACTAGTATCACAACTTTTAATATAACCTTAAAACGCAAAATGACTGACAAAGGCAAGTTGTCATTTCTCTTAGCTTGTCTAAGAAATTTCCATCTTTTATAATTGAGGGCAAATCTTAACTATTTGACATTTCAAACTTCTTTGAGAACGACATGACGATTTCATGTTTTACAAATCTTAACAGACTTTTAGAACGACAAAAGTAAACGAATCTATCAAATCTAGACAAAGAATGAATTTTCCTGCGCACAAATTGCTGCGAAATGATATTTCAGTAAGGTCACGAATTTGACGTTTATGAATGATCGAAAATCATTTGTTTGTCATTTGTTCAAATTGCTAGAATTTTTCTTTAATAATGTAATAGGAACGACTTCTGTAAGAAATTCATGATCTGTCAAACTACCAGTATCACAACTGTTAATATAACCTTAAAACGCCAAATGACTGACGAAGGCAAATTGTCATTGCTCTTAGCTTGTCTGAGATACATATTTCCAAACAAACAAATCTTAACTGTTTGACATTTCAAACTCCTTAGAATACGACACAATGACGTAATATTTTACAAATCCTAAAGAACTTTTAGAACGACAAAAGTAAACGAATCTGTCAAATCCAGACAAAGAATCAATTTCGCCGCACACAAATTGCTGCGAAATTATATTTCTGTAAGGTCACGAGTTTGATGTTTATGAATGAAATTAATATTTGCAAATTCATATTTTAATATGAAAATCGATTTTTGTGGGATCCACATTATCAAACGCGATTTTTGATTAACTTGAATTCGAAAATTTAAACGCTCAATCAAACGGGGATTGTTAAATACCTATGCTGACTGGCAATATAAATATTTTGATGGTTTGATAAACATATTTGGCGATGGTGGCTGTCAATTATTCTGATATTCATTGTGTTGAAAAAAATACGTTAGTCATATCAAAAAAAAATTGATCTCAGATCAAAATAAATATATTTTTGCAAGATCAATATTTTCAAAATAAATATTTTGACAGATCCGTATAAAGATTTTGAAGTTTAATTGAAACATCCAATTTTTTGCAATTAAAAAAGTCTGATTTACATAACAACGGGACACAACTGTCAAAATAACCCGTCTCAAAAGATTTCAATGCCTTGCCCTATTTTACAGTTTGATAAAAAAAATAATTTTGTCATTCCCTGTTTTCTAAAGGTTTGTTTTTCATATATTTGGTGTAAATATAGGAGAATGCCTCTCTGCCTCTCTCTGTCTCTGCTATCTCGTGGGTGAGTATTGAAGTATATTTTACGATTTTAGGAAAATCGAGTTGATTATGCTAATTTGACTTGAGATTTTTAAAATGCCTCTAAATTACTTTATGATGCTAAAACTGTGTCTTCGAACTATTACCATAATTGTGATAAGAACAGCAATAAAATCTAAATGGTTAGACAAAGAGGGTTACCATACAACCGATAAAAAAAGTACTTAATCTTTTTCAGCTTGATCGATCTTACAGTTGAAGTCTCATGCAATTGCTTATTGAAACAAACGAAAAGACTCGTAATATGATCCTTAAAGTGCATATTCGACTTATGTAAGAGTTGTCTTTGTCATTTAGGTACATAGGTAGGTAAGTGATGAAGTTTTTTTAATTGTTTATACAAATTTATTAAACTTTGATGACATACAAAAATATAAATAACATCATTGCCCCCTTTATTTATTCACAACATTAATTCAGTTGTAAGACAAGTTGGTATATATTAAATCACAAACAATTTACGAATGCAACCATACCCTCAGAATAACAAACAATCAGTCTTAAAAATCTCATATATCACATTAAAAAATATCAATTTACTTTTCAACTCACAAAACATTTTTTGTTTATTTATCTATAAGATCTTATGACATTGCAAAGAATATGGCAACTCTTTTTGGTCTCCCTCCCCCATTATAATTCATTGATGCGATGAAAACTGTTTTTGTCGTTGACATTGATCTCGCCCAGTCTAGCATTATGCGTATACCTAACTTAGACTAGATGAAGTGCTATGGCTAGGCTATGGGCAATCTACTTGTGCCATCCACCGACGAAATCGAACGTCTTGTTTACCTATGGTATGCCAATCTGTGAAAGGTATACCTAACCCATGTGATAGATAGTACAGCTAGGCGAGGTGATGAGGGCCGTTAATGGCCAAACTCTCGAGATCGCACTCTCATAAAGAAAAGACTCATATGAAAAAAGGCGAATTCAGCAGCAAACACATTTTAATCAAAAAACAAAACAAACTTTATTGAGGAATAAAGTTCGTCTCGGAAAAAAAAGCACCAAGCAGTGTATAGTTTATAAATCATAGGTATAGAAAACACATGCGCGTTCTCACACGCCCAATACCCGCCGTCGCTCGTCGTTGCGTCGTCAGTCAGTTTACTAATTATACAGCGACTACAGAGTGGGTTGTAAATAGGCTCCCCATTTTCCATAGAATTCAGCACCACCGCCACCATCAGTGCCACTGCTTCCGACCCACCGCAAAAACAAATTAACCAAAAGAGAAAAAAAGAATTAATAACCAGTCTAACCGTCTGTCCGTCGCGTCCGACGAAGCGTGGCTTTGGTCAGTCAATCTTAGTCCATACTTTTTGTGTGTCGCTGGCTGTGCGGTGCGCTCTCCCACTTTAACTGGTCCCTAGGAGGCGAGAGTGACAACGACACATGACGATGACGACGATCTTCAGCGTGGCGATATGGCTATGGCTATATGGCTATATGGCGAAGGCGATGCTTTTAGCCGCGTTTTGTTTTTTATGATTGGGGGCCTCGTTGTTGTTGGTGTTTTCCCTTTTTGCTGATTAAAGCAAATCTCTTCTTCATCTTCTCAGCGATGATGGTGGTGACACACACAGGGTGATTAGGAAACATGCGCATATATTCGTTATAGTGAAAGGTTCCTCGATGTGGCGAAGCGGCATTGTCACCACCGTCCGTCGTTGTCGTTGTCGTTGTCGTCGGCGATCGTTGTCGCCATCATCAGTCGACGACGACGAACGCCTCGACGAACGGTCGTCGATCGTGGTCACATTGACCAGTTTTTTTGTTTTGGTTTTTGTTTCTTGATTTTCGTTGTGGTGGGTGGCGATAGGCGCGCATACCAAAAACATAAATGGGGTGTGGGACGTTAAAGATCGCTTGATTGGGACAAACAGCGGGTGGTAGCAGTGGGAATGAGGCAGAGGAGCAGTTCAGGTTTTCCGAAATTTCGCATCAGGCATTTTTTTCTTCTTTTCAAATCATGCCCGTATAGCAAATACAGCACATCAACAACATTAGCCCGCTCAGCTCAACCCGCATCAGATTCAGCTATACCTAGTTGTTGATGCTGCTGATGGTGATTTGGATGTTGGTATTGTTGTTGTTGGTGTTCTTTTTGTTGGGAGTGTTGGGTGTGTGATTTTGTTTTTTTTAAAGATTTATGGGTTGCGGCTGGGTTGGGTGTTTTTTTATTTTATTTGTTAGTCTTCTTCTTCTTCATTTGGGTGAATCAATTATTCAGATTTTTTAAGGTCTTATTTTGAAGCTTGAATTGAATGCGTGGCAGAAGAAAGATACCTACATACTTACAAAAATAAAGGTGATCTTGTGTTTCGAAAGAGAAACAAATACCGATCTGCACCTACATTGGGTTATCTTTATTATTATTTTTTGTATTTATTAAGTTGGGATGCGTAATGGGTTGGTAGGTAGGTATTTAACAATATAAAACCTACCTGATGATCAGCATTACAGACAATTTTTTGTTTAGTAAGGTTTCACTTTAATGAGTTTTCTTGGAATTATTATATTCGCAATAAATGCTTTTTATTAGCTCGAAATTGGGCACATATCTTTAAGTAGATAGGGATTATTATGTAGCTTAAAGTGGTTTTCAAGGATGAATACTGCCTACTTAAAGTATGACTGTTTTTAACCAAATTGAAGGGAATTAGGGCTACCAAACACTAGATTAAGGATCGTATCAAATAATCCATAAACGATCGCTTAAGTGATAGTCATTTCAAAGAAAAGTGTCTCTTCTACATCTATCGCAGAAGGTAACAGAGAGCATTCGTCAAAGAGACTACTTATTGAAAAATTGACTATAAAGCCGCTCCATCCTCGAATACAGAATACTACATATTCTGCCACTTTAATAAATTTAATATGTTGAATCAGTACTGCAATGTGGATACAGAATCTTAAAAAAAACATTAACTATTGCTAGGAATCTGCAAACCTTCATTAATAACTAAAGAGAGTTTTTGGGCCAATTGGTATTCCTGGTCAGGAACCCATTGAATCCACACAACACGTGAAGAAGAACATTCGAGATGGAATTTTCAAAATAAGCAAAGAGATGGAAAACGCACACGATTATGTGTTGGAGGTGAGGAGCTATGCCCTACTATGAAACAAGGACATTTTAAGTCTGAGGACCTAAGTAAGTATAAGGTACCTACTACCTTTCTTAAAAAAAGAATTATGGATCTGGCCAAAAAACTGGAGCCGACTGACGAGTTTAATGAGGTCATTAGCCTGTGATAAGATTAGAGTAGGCCTTAATAAGTGGTATATTTTGAATTGTACGGTAATGCCGTTTTTATTCGTAATCATGGTCTGGACAGGTGTACATCGTGGTTTCGTCGTGCGTGCATATTACGAAAATAATCATTCTGTGATCGCTACACATAGGGCTTTTCGTATACACTTCGGCATTCCACGTGCTGAATCTGTTCCTTCTGCAAACACTATCAAATTGTGGATACGGAATTTGGAAGAAACTGGAAGTACCCTAAGTAGACTTGGAGGAAATGGCTGAAGAACATGATTTGGGAGATGTATGGTTTCAGCAAGACGGAGCTACAGCGCACACAGCTCGAATTTCACTTACTGTCCTACGACAAATTTTCCCTGGGCGGTTAGTGTCTCTGAGAGGAGACATAGGCTGGCCAGCACGGTCCCCAGATTTAAGCATGTGTGATTTTTTCCTTTGGGGCATCGCCCACATATGTAGGTACCATAGAAGAAATTAAACAGAAAATCACCGCGGAAATCGAGGCCACACCAGTCGAAATGTGCCCAAAATCATGTGAAAGCTTCAGAGATCGTCTACAACAGTGTATCAATGCTGACGGCCGCCATCTTGGAGATATAATTTTCAAAAAATAATTTTTTAAAATGGGATTGAATACTGATTTAAATAAAAAAAATGTTTTCTCTAAGTTTTACTGTTCGTTATTTATAGCCCATCAAAACTCGTCAGTCGGCTCTGCCGCACCCTGTATAAGAGAAAAACATGCCCAAAGTTAAATCTAGGAAAATCCACTCTGAAATCGCTTTGCTTTGAATTTGGCTCAAAAAAAAATTAATTTTTCAGAATATTTGGTGAATTTTCTTTAACAATCTAATAATTTCCATTCACTGTTTGACTTTTTAACTTTTGTTTATGGTAACCCTTGAACTAATTAACAGTACCTAGCAACCTACTTAAATCTTAGACATTTTATGTTAATCTTGAATCCTTAGAAACGTTATAAATTTTGATTTTCTTTTTACTTAATCCTTTAGTCATAAAAACTACGAAACAGCGTAAAAGATTGTATAAGCGTTAAAGGTATATAGAATAGCGATAGGGGTTGTAAATTGTTCATAAAAGATTTAAATGAACAATGGTTTTTTTTTCTACTCCCTTTTTCTCCCATTTCGCAATTTCAATTTCCCATCCTAACCTGTTTTATAGGTATACCTATTCACCCAAATAAAGATGTTCTGAATGATCCCACGTATGTAGGTTTTACACGTGATGATGATCATGATGACTAAATGAAATGAACCGCAACGCTACGATTCCATAACACAATTTACCTGCCCAACCTTACCAACTACCGTCTCGTCGTTGTCGTCGTCTTACCTGCTTGCTTGTGCGCAGAAAAACAAATTTAGGACACCAAAAAAAAACAAAGATCAAACAGAACTCAGTCTGTGCATTTCTTCAACCCCATTTTTATTTTAGCCCAACGAACAAGCAACGATCGACAACGACGACGCATGGTTATGGTGAGCAACAGTCGACATCGCCAGTGGGATTGGGATCTGGGATCTTGAGAATTGGGATAGTAAATACACGCATCGTCTATAGGTACAAAGGGGAAACGTGTTTTTTTTTGTTGGTGTTCACTTTTGTTCCCAAATTGCCATTAATTTGAGTGTTCACCATCACCGTATTGCTTGCTGGCTGCTCTTGCTGCTGCCGCCACCACCACATTACCGTCATATGGACACAAGGCGATTTCTGAGAAAAGGGACGAGAAGGTTAAACCGACAAACTCACAAAAAAAAACCTAAGAAAACAAAAATACATACATATATGTATGTATAGAGAAGGAGAAGAGTACCTAAGCTACCTATACCTTCTTTTCACCACCATAATATTATTTTAAGCATGACGCATGAGGAGGAAAGTGGGCGCAGAGGGATTCGTTTTGGGTTCACATTCAGTTCAGGCTTCAGTTCAGGCTTCAGGGTACCTATATAGTTCACATACAATGCATTTATGCAACGGAAAAATATAACGTGGTTCTTCTTTCACCCCTATGGAGAGTGAGTAATAAGTTGTACCTAAAAATATAACCCACAACGAAAAAAAGATTCCCCTATGCTACGCTCTTGTCGATGCGATGAGGCTTGCCAGATAGGGATGATTCCGATAAGAATATCGCAATGTTTTGTAGGTATACTGTTTTTCAAGGGTTAAAAGCGTTCACTTTGTGAATATTGGTATCTCATCTATTTTTATAAACAAAAATATGTTATTATTGTTATAAAAATAAATTCTTATTAAAGCTACCAAATTTCTTAAAATTGAAATTGGGCTATTTTTGGGCTACAAGTATTTTTAAATTGGGCTAGTTAGGTAGTTTAGGACATGGCAACCCTGGATACGATCGCAACTATACCCAACCAAGCAGACACTTGAATACGAACATGGAAAAAAACACCCACTGGAAAGGGATGTGCAACTGGCTGTGTGTGTTTATGGTGAAGTGAATATTGAGAGTGTGTGGGTATTTGCTTGGGTATATGTAGTGGAACATCATAATTTTCCACCCCATCGAGAAGGGCAGGAAATATGTATATATAAGCAAGCTGTAGAAATGGAGAAAAAAAAAACCATCAAGATGTAGGTAGATAGGTGACCAGCCATATCAAACATTCAACATGTGTGTGCAGAACAAGCCGAAGAAGGAACTCAGGCGGGAAACACTAGAAGAACCCAAGCATTTGCTTAAAAAAAAAAACTATATTGTGGGAGTGGGACGAGTACGACAACGACGAACGATGAAGAACACAAACAAAAGAACCTCATGAGCGGATGTTTCACCTTGGAAGACTAGACATACAGGGTGGTTTAAATAATTTAATAATTTATTATATGATTTACTTTTGACACTTGTTAGACGTTGATTATAAAAATTATCATGAATTTTAAATTAATATACATACATCATATGTATGTGAATCAATTTTGAAAATTTATATAAATTTGTCATCAACATTGTTTTATTTTGAAATACCAACCCTCTCATCCTTCTTCTTTTTTCATATACCTATCTCACTTTTCACAGTTAAAAAATCAGCTTTACAATAACTGATTTGCCAAATTTAGAAACCATGAACATATTGAAGCCAATTCACTTACCTACAACAAGCAGAATCTAAATTTGACAGTAGACAGTTAGGTACCTGCATGTCAAAACATATCAAATTCTGGACATTAATTATTTACTACGTTTACAAGCATAATTTATTGGTGCTTAAGTTGAAATAGAGTCTGATTAATCGACCGAGGGTAGAAGTTATTTTAGTTGGGAGCTTGAATTCAAGTTGAGTTAAAATGAAATTAGACATACATTTCCTTTGTTTTGGTTTGCAAGTTCATTTGAACTCATTTCAAAATCACATGTAAACGTAGAAAAGCGATGCGTCAACGTATGGAAAGTATCATCTAAAAATGAATGCCTTCAGCGCTATTCCTACACGATAACGTCACACCTTTCAGTTAAAAGAGTGACTTACTTTCTGTATGACAATATTGCCAGAAACGTCATTGTCAGTAATTGTCAGATGGGGTTTAAAATTTTCAGTTGCCGTTGTTTTAGACATCTGAAAATTAATGACAACCTCTTTATTGTCAAACTCTTTTCAGAAAATTGGTCGTTGTTTTTTTTTCAGAGGACGTAGCTTAAATAAAAGTAAGTTCTGAAGACTATTATTTACTCTGTTTTGATCCAGAATAAATTCTAGTTGGTGACGAAGGGTCTTAAAGCTGAACAGAGTTATTTATAAGTACTTTTAGGAACATAACACCCTTTTTCTGAACAAATATAATTTGCCTTCGTACCAAATTTGGTTAATTGGGAGTTCTGGAGTTTAGGTCAACTTAAATTATAAAAATATCAAACATTTCAATAAACGATTGATTGCGTTTACTCTGTTGGATTAAATTTCTTTAACGAAACTTGAGTTATCACAATTTTGGGCTAATGAAACATTTGTTTAACCTTTTCATGTAAAAATGGTTTATTTAAATATTTCTTCTTAATGATTTTTCTCGAAATGGTTTTGGCTTCTAGTTTTCAAATGCAAAAGAAACTTTGCTTGTATCCAACCTCACAGCTACCCTTTATCCTATAGTGCTTCCAAGCAGAGGGGTTGCAGGGGGAGGTATTCCATCCATATTATCGATTAAAATACATTGTCGTGGACGTGCATAGTGAGTTAAATAAAATTTACAAAAAATTAGGATTAAAACCAGGAAGGAATATTTTGTGTGATTTAACGGTCGTTTTTTGGCTTTATTGTTGAAACATGGTACCTATATTAGGCCCCCTAACTAACTAATCAAATATATATGTAGGTAGGTACTCGTGGTTCGGTAGTAAAAAGTCGCACCCAAGAATTTAAAAAAAAATGTAAATTCCATTTTCCCCCCTCATCACTTTTTTATCACCACAAAGAAAGAAAAAAACAAAGATGACAAGTTGATTCGCATCACCTGCTCCGACTCAAACTCGAACTCGACCCTACATTACCTTTTCAACCACCCTGTTATTCATAATCACACACAAAGTGAACACAAACCTTTAAAGAAAAAGAAAACAACATCACACAAAATACCGCAAAAATAAAAAATGGGGCAAAGGAAACTGAACAAAACAATCTTTGGGTTTCAGTGAGTTTGGTCTTCGGTCGGTCTCGTCGTCGTCGGGGCCGGCTGTATATTACGTACCTTACCTACTACCGACTCAAAATATTTAAACTTGTACCCTCCATGTGGTTGAGGATGTAATTATGACGAGTTTCTTCTTCTTTCTTCTTACAAGACTACAAGTGTGGTTCGGCTTCAAGTTCGGGTGTTGGGAGAGAGAGAGAGAGAATAAACAACGGCATGTGCAATTTTGGGGAGAAAAAAGCAAAAGGATTTCCATTTCCATTCTACCCAGGGGGCCTTACATTACGTACCACTAGTTAACCTACCTACAAGCTACGCAGTAAAAGTAGGACAATGACAATGAAACGCACTGATAGTAGACTTTTATGTAAACTTTCAATAACTACTATTTTAAACATTAATTTAAAAAAAAAAACCGCCCCCAAATACAAAGTAGGTTTTGAAAGATAGTGATCTTACCCTTAATATTGTCTCCAAGCATAAAGATTTCTGTTTCTGTATAATTTCAAGACACCCTCTAAATAGAGCTCACACTTTGAACGGATATTGTTATTCCGTTTTTTGTTTCTTTTTAAACTTATCACTTCTGTGTAGGTATAATTTGTTTATGTACTTGAAAATTGCTTTTCTATTTCATAAATCTGCACGCAATTATTTATTTCACTTGTTTGTTTTTTTTTTTTAATCACTCTTAAAACCTTTTTGAACCACCTCCGACTCCGATCTAAACACTATGAAAAATTCCTGTAGACTGCCCGAGCGAATTTTCGGCGTCAGGCAATCAACCCAAAAAACCCAACTCTCAATTCCACCACAAAACAACCCAAAAAAAAAAACAAGAAAAATAACAGAGAAGAAAATAAAAAGACAACAACTCAACTATATACGAAATACGACGACGACGACTACCCACCCGCTGCTGATCGTGTCGCACCATTGTCGTTGCGCCTCGGCCTCATCATCATCATCATCAACATTTTGTTTGCCTGCTGCTGCTGCTGCCGCCACACTATGTATTGTTGTTGTTGTTTTGTTGGTGTATGAAAACGCCAAAGAGCAACCCACAACAGCAGTCATAGTCACAGTCAGGCAGGCAGGCAGGCAAACAGGCGGCAGCGGCGGCGGCAATGGCGATGGTGGTTGTTTTCAGCGGCCCCGGCAGGCATGCAAACAGGTCACATCACAATCACAATGGATGGAAAGAGGGCCGATGCGAACACAACAATGCCGGTACATCATAAAATAAACAGGGACAGACTTTGTTCGGAGTCGATCCGTTAATTAAGATCTAATCAACTGATCTCACAAAAGTTTAAATAAGGTGCAATCACCCAAATTACCTAATGTTCCAGAGAAATTAGATCCAAAGTGACAGAAATCCATTCCTTCATCTGACCTGTTTCGTGTCATAGAACGTCATCATGTTCCAAGTTAAAATATGGCTTGCAATTGTCAAAACATAAAGCTGTCCGAAATTTGTAAATTTCATTTTTCTATGTTTTCTTTTTATCGTGAATGGAGCACTTTATCGGCTGAATTCGTTCAGATTGAAATGATCTTGTCATTCTGACGTTTGTCAATAAATCTCATTTATAGTAAAAAAAGGTTAAGATCAATCGAAATCAAAACTCATTTTCGATCAATGAAATATTCTTCATTGTAGTTTAGACAAGTGAGTATTTGTTTTCATAAATACAAAAAGGACAACAGCACAAAACAATTAAAATGTATTTTATTCCCATTGAACAACAAAAATTATAATATTATTAAATTACCAATGGAATTATCAAAACTATATTTATAATTCCTATGGTTTAATACGTTCGCTATTATTTCAACTTGGAATAATTTTTGCGATCTTGAATAGATTGAAGTTCTATCGTAAACCAAAAATCTTTCAATTTATCAAAAACTATCAGTTCGACATAATGTTTATTTTATGCTTATGCAAATGAATCAAAGTGGAGTTTATATTCAAAAATATGTTTGACAAATTTGGTTGCATAAATATTCAACGAATTAAGATTTACACTTTTCAAACATTCTGCCAAACATTTTGACCGATGTTGAAATTTTAAATTCTTTAATTTTATTTTTTTTCAAGACTGCAGAAACACATTTTTAAATATTTGAAATCTATTCTAAGTCATTTCTAAATTTGAGTTCGACTCTAAAAATTAGATTGAGAATGAGGTTTGACTTCTTGGTAATTTTAAAGTATACTTCATCGCTAAACCACTCGTCTAACTTTAAAAGCAGCAAAATGCTTCTTTATCATTTTTAAAATGTACTTTATCCACTTGACGTTTGTCATTTCATAACAACACCATAACACATAAAAACACAATTTCCAACCCGATTCAATAGACTAGGACAGGCTGTAAAGGTGAATTGGCATAAGATGACTTACAAAAAAAGTCTCAACAAAATGGATTTCAAAGAGGCCCATAAAAACCATTCAAATGGTCTAGGTCACTTTAAAAACCTTCATTAGTTAGAAGAGTTATTTAAATAGTATAAAACTAAGAAAAATGCAAACAAGACGTTAAATAAAGAACTGCTTTAAATAAAGTCGTCTTTATTGCTTAAACGAGAACAGTTTAAAATTTTGCACCAGTTCATTTATATCTCAAAATCCCCTAAATATCGCTCTAGTCAAAAAGTAATTAATCTTTATATTTTTTTTCCTTACAGTGTTTTGCTTTTTAAAACTTCCCTTAACGTGAAATTTGCTTCAGGTTTGACAAACATGCGTTCATATTATCAAATACCCTTGTCAAACTAACAAAATATTTATAATTACAAATTCAAATCGCTTCTGTCAAACATATTTGAGAATGTGAATGGCTCTACTCGTTAAATTAAGGCTTGTTCAGTAACTTGAAAATTGTTTATTTTGGGTTCTGACAAAAATAAATAATTTTCATATGTGAAAGTTTTCAACAAATTTCATGTATTTCACCAAAAAAAAAGAAATTTGACAAGTACACCCCTGGAAGAGAGAGCAACTGACATTCAAAATAAACCAAGGGAGAAAAACAAAACAACAACAATAAAACGTAAAGAAACAGGAGGTGGTTGCGTCTTGAGTGGTGGCGATGGTGAGGCGATATTTTTTTTCTGGGATCTGTTGACTGATGAGGTGGATAGCGTATCGTCGAACGACGCGACGGAGAGGAAACATTGTGGAGGGCAAAAAATATCACGCACCCGGCAACGACGGCAAAGGCAACAGCACCACCACACCACCGCCACCATCATCCAACGCCAAACCACCTCTTTTTCTTTGTGTGCTCTGCTGCTCTGCTCTGTGCTCTTTTGCTATCGCCCCTCGTGTGTACCTTCTTTTCCCCTTGCTTGAATGACAGATTGACGTTCGTACTTTCGTATACGATCCCCCTCTGATCTTTTATTTCTGGGTTTCATGGGCGCATTAATGAGTTTTGGGTTTTTGTGTAGATTCTACGCTTTAAAAATTCATCTAAATCTCAATATCTCTCCTCAAGACCTCTAACTCTGCTCTGGCTGTATAGCTGCTGTGAGCTGTGGTGTGGTGGGTGAGTTTGACCTCGAATTTTTTGGCGAAACTGATGACCAAGTTATGTTAGATTTATAAAAAGACTGTACATGAAGCAATGGGTGGTGTCGGTGTGTGGTGTAGTGCAGCTGGAAGATGAGATAAAGCTTGGTGAATAAGCTTGATTGCGCCAAATTGTTTTATTTGTCTTTCTAAGAAATTGGCAGCTGTCACTGTGATAGCAAAAGTACCGATAGGAAAACAACTGTCATGGTGGGTGGGTTCAGGGTTGGCTTGGCTTGGCTTGGCTATTATTGCGAGGGGAACTCCTGATTGTGCTAATCAGCACTGTCACTGTTGAAGATTTAAGGGGGAGATTTTTGTTGTACTGCAGTTCGGTATTTTTCTCTTAACTGTGCAAATTAAATGTTTGCTTTAAAATGCATCCGTTAGGAATTTGTTTAATTAGCGCTTGTGTGATGTATGTGCCACAGTTGACAAAATGTATTAAATGACCAGTAGTGAGAATGCAACCCACAAACCGCACACTAACAGGCAGACCGCAAAGTGGTCGTTGTTTTCGTCGTCGTCGTCGTCGTAGGTAGTGTCCGTTCGGGTTGGCTTGACGGAAACTCTTCCACCCACGCAACGTTAAAAAAGAAAAAAACCTAAAAGAGGAAAACAATGTTTTTCTCAATGCTCGATGCCGACCGCCGCCGGCCGTTGCGCTGGTGGCTAACGATTCAGAGGTAGGTAGATCTTATGTACCTAGGTATATGGGATCATTTGCTGTAGCCTGTAAGTATTGTGCGGGTAAGCAAATAAAAAGGTGGTATGGGTACCCACCATAGACAAAAAAAATCATGAACATGAAAAGAAGGGTGTGTAAAAAGTATTGCCAGATTCAAGATTCATACAAATTTGAAGAAAAATTGATATTGAAAATAAATTACGTAGTTCATCATTGTTTTATATTATTAGCGTTCTCTATTGAAACCAATTTTTGGAACTTTTTGATAAGTTATAATTTTTATCATTGAAAAACAAATACCTAAGTAAATTATCGGGGCTTCTTACAGGCAAGGACTTGACAATTTTTAATTTAATTTGTGAACGCACCCTTTCCTTGATCATCTAACTGTCATTGTCAATTAATACAATACACTCAAAATTTCATTATTATAAAGAACGTCCCCAAACATTTTGTGACCGCAACTTAAAAAGAGTTAACTCTAATTTTCGTAAGACAAAAAGTTGGTCAAAGTGTTGAAAATATCGCTGACGTTCAGGCGTCACAATTCGGCATCGCTCAGATCACATTTATGTCGCATTTTTCGTAAGATCTTGGTTAACATAACACCCAAGAATTGAAGCCAATGGACAATTTGAGGCGACGAACATTCTCAATACAATACAAAGAAACTCGAACACCTTCAGAGAAACGAGTTTGTTCCTAGTTATAAAATAAAATTACATTTTCTTCGAAAATGTTTTCCACCAATGTTTTACTTTTAGGAAGTATTTCCAATTAAATCCCAGCACTGAATAGAAATAACTTAGAAAGTAAAGCAAATCGAAGGGATTTTGTAGGTATACTTTTATGCAGTGAAACAGGATTTTTGTTTGATAATGTTTTACAGTGCTTCAAATAATTCCAAATAATTAAATTATTAAGATATCAAAGGATATGGTAGTGCTACCAAGTTCTGGCACAACTTACTTCTTGCAATAACAAACTTTTCCCTTCTAACTTCAGAACGATTTAAGCCAGAAATTTCAAATTGTCGTACTTAGTTAGTCAACCTTACCATATTTCACCTCCATATCCACATTAGTATCGTAGAATCCTGAAATTTCGCACAAAGGTAGCTCTTGCAGTGCAAAGACAGGAATATTTTATGCTTTCAATTAAGGAGGCGTGGTATCCACCCATTTTCTTATAAAAGGTATGAGTTAAAAAGTTTTAAAATCAAGAATTAAATGGTGAATTTTTCTCCAAACAAAACAATAAGTTCTAGTTTTCATGACGTACAAATTAAGTTTTGACCGCTGTTAGAATTACAATTAATTGACGTACACTTCATTTTAGTTACATAATTGTATTGTCAATAGGTTGTTTTGTGACCATTTCGTAAATAATATAAACTTCCAGGGAGTTATTAAACAGTATTTAATAAAAGATTGACTCAAAACTTTAAATGATTTAGTAAAATAAAGCCATTTTTAAAAATTTAGTGATTTAAAAAGATTAGCTAATTTTAAACAATTATTGTAACATCTCTTAAAATGTTGCTAAAGTTAAAATCTCGGGTTGGTGACTTTAACGGTTAGATATTTGTTAATTCAATATGACATCTGTCATTATCCTAGACAAAATCTCTTGTCAATCTTATTTGAAAGAGTTGATTTGTGTGTTTTTTGTTATAATCTTGAGCTACAATTGTTTCGTTTTAAATTAAGAAAATGTTTTTGGAAGACGAGGATTTGGAAATAGTTCGAAGAAAAGTGCGATGTTTTAATTCTCTTCGAAAAAATGGATGATGCAGAACTTTAGTCTAGGCATACATAGGTTTGACAAGGTAACATTTCGGTTCTTGGTTGAAAACCTAAACATATAAGACCTAATTACAAATCGTAGGCTTAAGATTTCACCGGAATCATAAGGAGGTTGTACATATTATCCATGTTCAAATATCATCTTATAAGAACAGTGGATGGAAAGTTCCAGTATACAATTTTGAATTCCCATCAACAGATCTGTTTAAGTTTGCTTGTATGTTTATTTTAAGGAACTGTCACTTTTAAGACATGTTCGGATGCTGTTTTTTTTTTAATAAAAGGTAATTATCAGTTTCCTAGTTAGCACAACGAAAAGAAAACTTCAAAATTTTGGAGTCGCTAATAAATTTCAATATATGTATTTAGAAAATTTATACTTAGTAAAATATTAAACTCACTTTTTCGACAGGTTTTCTAGAAATATGTGAACTGTACAAAAGTGATCACTTCATCTTTTTTGGGTAGAATTACATGAGCTGCACATTTTTTCAAAAACGAGTAGTTTTCAAATAATAAAAAAAGACGAAATTAAGAGGTCTTTTATTTGAAGTGAATAAATTTATCTTAATAAATTTTCATGCACATGGCAATACTTTTTTCTAACACTGTTTGTTCGTACTCATTGGGCGCGAAACGGGGTTCAAATTCAAATTCAAACAACCAAAGTGAAGTGATCTCGGAATTCAGACCGTGAAAGCAAAAAAAAGAAAATTAAAGAAAAAAACACACAAACACTGAACACGACAGAGGGTACGTTAGTTTGACTGTATTAGTTAAAAAAAGCGATTGTTTTGACTGTGAAGCGATGAATTATATCGTGTATACCAGAGTTGCCATGTCCTAAAGTAGCTCGGTAGTCCAAATTAAAAATATTTCTAACCCAAAATTAGAGCCCAAAAAGTAGCCCAAACAATAGCCAAATTTCAATTTAAGAAAAATCTGATACCTTCACTTAGAATTTATTATGCATTTTGTATTTTAAAGTAAAGTTGAGGCAGTCTTAATTTGTATAATTCTTCTATCGGAATTATAGTAATTCTCATCCTCGTTGTCGTCATGGTTATAAAATTGGTTAAATTTCGGCTACTTATAGCCCAAATATGATTGAGCTGTCATACTAATTTGCTGTCGGCATTTTAAGAAAAGACAGCCCGATTTGCTATAAATAGCTCAATATGGCAAGCCTGGTGCACACTGTACATAACATGTACGATGTACCTTGTGTCCCTTGGGAGTATCAGGAGAAATGGGGGAGTTTTATTCATTTCTGCCTCTCGTTTGTTTGTATAGGTAGATAGTTGTGTTTTTATTTTGTGTGACCCTCTTTTGGTGTGCAATTTATTGTTGTAAACGCCAAAGACTGTGAATCTTCTTTTGAGTTGGGTTGAAAACAGAGAAGCCTCTCTTTCAAGTATGTATTTTGTACAGGATGTGCGGCTATAGGTTAGGTAGGTAAGGTACCCCGCCGCCACCTCTGCGTCGTCGACGTCTCTTCATTTTCAGCGGTGGCAGTGCGTAGGATTTAAGTAGGTAGACTCTAAGTAGGGTTAGGGTGTGTTTTGTTGTTGACTGAATGACTACCTATGTTTTTTATTTGATGGAGTGAATGTAAAGTCTAGAGTCTATACATCCTTTTGCTTATCTACTAGGCATTTTATATTTGGGTATTTATTTTATATAGTCTTGTGCTTATTTTGCGTTGAGTTTGGAATTTTTTTCGAAGGGAACATCATGGTGGGTGTTTTTTTTAATGATTGTTTATTGTGTGTGAGTTGATATAAAAAGAAAACCAGTTTTTCAGCGATCTTGTAGAAGTATAGGTATTTACGTACCTTCCTTTTCAATTGATCAGACACCCCTTTCTTTATTGCTGCAAGGTTGTTATCATTTTTTTTTCTAAATGAAAGAAGGGAAACAGGATGGTTGCCCCTTACCATAGTTTAACATAATCAACAGGCAAGGGAATTGCGTCGTATAGGTGCATAATGTAGTTTAAATGCAACTCAAAAGCCTTTGTTAACCGTTTTGATTGGGGTAAGTATCTATAGGTGGAATATGTATCTGTACACATACATACATATGTACATATCTACCTTGATAAATTAGTACACAAATTGAACGAACAAAAATTAGTAGGTATTATTCATTGATATTCTCGCTAACATAGAGATTTATAGATGATTCATAATAAGGACATTTTATTAAGGTTGTTCTTCCTAAAGTTCAAGTTATTACATTCTTACTATGTAGATATGTATTTAGTACCTATGTAGGTACTTGTGATAAATAGAGAGACCCCTGATTTCTAAAGGTAAGCGCTTGAAGCCAACGTTTGGTATGATTTTAAATGTAATTCCTTCCTATGCACTATGAAAAGAACTTAAAAGTTAAATGAGTAGATAGGTAACTAACGTTGAATGCAAACTCTATAATTTAAAACAAAATTCCATCAAGTGTTTATTAGTTTTAGTTGAAAGCATATGACACTGATGTACCTAACAAGATCATTTGAAAGGACCAGTGAGGAGATTTATGGATTATGGGGCAATAACTAAATTTCTTTAATTCTTTCCCATGGGTCAGTCTTTCAGTATTGAACTTCTTCCAGGTGGAAGGAGAAGGATAATATGCGGACCTTAACCTCAAAGATACTCATACTATAGGTAGAAACCAGGATATTAAAATCATGTTCGATACTTAAGCGGCATTCAACTTATATTCCATGAGTGTATGGACAGGTTTAAAGATTTGGACAAGTATGATTATGTTACATTTCATTGAAAGTCGGGTCATGTTGTTATTCAGGGTAATAAAGAGAATAAAGAGAAATAAATACATCTTTAATATGGATCAATTCCATATTGTGGAGTAGGAAAAAATATAACAAAATAAATTCAAAAATGAGGACCAAGACTTTTTTTTTAACTAGTGCTTATATTTCGTGAATGGTAACACTTAGCTCATGTCTGATAATTAGTTTTATCCTTCCGCTGAACGAATATAGTTATGTATACGCTTGAACAACGCTGGGAACAACGCTTAGAGAAGCTGCCGATGTTGCCAAAAAAATCATCTTTTCAGAACAAGCTCATTTTGATCTTGGAGGGTATGTAAACAAGCAAAATTGTCGTATTTGGGGCACAGATAACCCGCACGCATACATTGAAAAGCCGATACACCCAAAATGAGTCCTGTTTGGTGCGGGTTTTTCATTTCATTTGTCTTCGAAAATGAGCAAGGAGTTATCGGGCTATGTTCAACGAATTTTTGTTCAAAAAAATTGAAGAGGCGCTACGTGCCACACAGCCGAAGCTTCACTCGATGTTTTTATAGCATTTTCAAAAAAAAAGTTATTTGGCGGACCCTATAAATGCATGTTTAGGCAAACTTAACTACTTCCTAGGATCTTTGCATTTCTGTTAACAAATACCGTTTTTCCTGTAACATAACATAACATAAGATTTGTTTACTAGCCAGTATTAGTTGTATTCATAATTTGAATATCACTCTTGCACCAGAAATCACTCAATTATCATCTGTTAAAATACTTATTTCCTCAATGGAACTTATTGACTCGGGTTTTTATAGGAGAATGGGTATTGTGTTTTTGGGAACAATTGATAAATTCTCTAAAATTAATTCTTGTCATGAAAATGTATACTTCTCGTATTACAGTACATTTGTGTAAAGTTTGATAGGTTTATTAATATTCATTTGAGAAAAAATATTTGTTTTCTAAAAAGTTTACTTTTTAAGACAGGAGGAAGTTTTTCAAGGATTTTAACTTCATACTACCTACACTGAGTTACAAAAAAGTAGAGCACCTTTAAAATCAATCGCAATTTCGTTTTTGTTCACTGAGTAGTGTAGTGGGAATTGCCTCCCCTAACATCTATCAAAGCTTTAATTCGCCTCGGCATACCTTGAATAAGGTTTCTTACGATCGCGTCTCCCGAATTATCCCACTCCTCAATCTAACCAGATATTAGCCCACTAGTGTTTCGGGAAGAGCAGGGTGGCTTCCTTATCATTTTTTCAAGCAGATCCCAAATATGTTCGATGGGATTCACGTCCGGCATCATGGCAGGCCAAGCCATCACATCGATTTCTATTTCTTCCAAGTAGTCCGTAATGCACCTGGCAACGTGAAGTCTCGCATTGTCTTCCATCAGCTAGATATTTCCACCAATAAATGGTGCGAAGGGAACCACATATTCTTCCAAAATGATTGGAGCTCATCGATCATTCCACTAAGCGCAGCCCAGTTATTCCGTGCACGGAAATTCCTGCCCACACCATGTAGTAACTTCCTGAGAAATTTCACCGCTGGGCATCTGTTGTCGAATTGTATCTCCCACCTGATCTTCCCCTCACTCTTCTACGTCCATCTAGTGAGCGTAGACAAAACCTATGGACTTATCAGTGAAGAGAATTATACACTAGTGGGCCTCGGTTCAATCTTGATGAAGGCGAGCAAATTCCATTCGCTCGTGCTGTATCGTGAGTCTTGCTATATGAACAGATAACTCTCCACTAAACGCCGCCCCACCGTTTAGCCATTAACAGTGGTCTCTCTCACTGATTAAAGTCTGTGAGACACTTCAACCGCTGTTTGGTGACAATATCCAAGGCTTTGAAGCACCAAATATCTCTGCAAAAATATTATCAAAATACTAACAACCCATCATAAAGTATGACTGCGTTACTTTTTTTTGTAATTCGGTGTATTTCTTAACAATTAGTTAAAGTTAAAATTACGGAATCACCACTTTAACTTTTAGCAATTTGCTAAATTAATATGACATCTGTACAATTATTCTTATGAGAGCAGTGGATGGAATTGTCCAGTAAACAGTTGGGAATTCCTATTATTAGGTTATTTTAAGGGTAGTTGCTCTGTTTATTTTCACGAATTGTCACTTTGTAGAAATGTTTAGATGCTCGTTTTTTAAAGAAAAGGTAATAAGCAATAAAGGTTTAAATTTCTGGACTCTCTTAGTAAGTTCATTTTTGTTGGGTAGAAATATGTAGGATACCAGAACTCAGCCCCTTACACATTTTCTTACTAAAAATTTAGTGCTTATTAATTTTTATCAAATAAAAATTATGCGAAAGTAATTGTTTTTATAAAATGAATAGGTACAAAAAAAAACTTTTTGAAAAAAATTGCTTTTGTAGGTACTTTTTGTAGTTTTTATAAATAAATTAAAAAAAACTTATTTAAATGTAAAGCTTTTAAATATATAAAAATAATTAACATTTTACAAAAATGTTAAAAATATAAGACTTTTTTGTCCGCATTTCTCAAAGAGTTTAAACTTTTCAAAACGTTTTTGTAAACCACAAAAATATTAAAAATTAAACTCGCTCTTCGTCTGAATGCCAGACTCCAAAGCGAAATGTTCTTATAAGTTATAACCAACCGGAAATTATAAGGTGTTTTATTGTTGAAACTATGAGGAAAATTAGTGACTGGCTACTGAACAAATCAACGCATGTATAATTGTATACTCCTTTTTTTAATCAAAAAAATTATGTCTCAGTCAAGGATGTACTTATTCACTTAAAATAAAGAGTTTTTAAGCCCCGCTTAAAAATGTTCTTCAATGTTCTGTAAAGAAGGCCGACAAAATTACAATAACATAATGTGAATTTATCTTTAATTTATATTGACTATTTCAACTGATAAAGTGAGAGTTTTTGTTAATAAATTATTTTAGAACACTGCTAAAAGACCAGCAAGGCATGGTCTCCTTACATATAAAAGCATTCCAAGATTTCAGCAGTTTTCTAAATATGGCATATTTAAGAGCTAACATGCAATAGTTAAGAGAGGTTTTGGGAAGGTACAAATTATTTATTGCTTTTTTTTTCAAAAATAATATATTCTGTTCTTGTTGCCATTTCTATTAATGCGAAGAACACAATACAAAAACATAAATGCAAAAAGCTCTAAAATGAGAAAGTTTGCCATAAAATAAAACAGAATTTTCTGTCGTAATTTCTTCTGACGTAATTTGCAGGAGTTTATTATTACTATCATTTTCAGTCTGCCTACTCGTAGATTGAGTATTGAATTTAAGGAAATGGGTGCATTAAGGTACAAAATTTAATAAAATAAAACAAATAAGTTGGTAAGGAACTATACTGTGGCACTCACAAATTACACGTTACAAAATCTCTTCTCACTTCATTTCTCGAAAGATTCCATTAAGTCTTAAATTCATGTTTAAATCTCAATTCTAGAACATGCAAAGCAAATTCACCTCAAAAAGTAGATTTCTTAAATTTATTAAGATCAATTAACAACATAAACAATTTTGAAGCAAAGCCTTACACTCTAATTGTGCGTCACATAAAATAATATGTAATTGCAGACGAGTTTCAGGAATTTAAAGGAAACTTATAGGCTTTTCACACCAAGTCCGAAACCCAGTTTTTGCGAAATTATCGGTTTTGGCCGAAAACCTACATCGAAAACTCAAGTTTTCCTATACATTTTTGGTAAACCACATGTTTTCGTAAACCACAAGTTTTATATAAAACCTCTCGAAAACTAGTAGCAATTCAAAGTTGAACTAAACAAACAAACCTTTCGAAACATTCAGCGCTCAAATTAATGTAAACAAAACAGCTGATGGCTGCTGTCAAAACAAATATTTCGTTTTGAAATATTTGTTTTGACAGCAAAATAAGAATTATTGTTTTTTGTTTTTTATTTACAGAAACAATTTGGTTACAATTTGCGGCACTGGCAGTTCTTTTATGATCTTCCAGAGTTTCAAACGCTCTTTGTTAAGCGAGAAACCGGAATTTACTATGGCTTCTGGCGTGACGACCCAAGGACGAGGAAGACTTACTCATAGTTCGTAATGATGTTTCCAAGGGATGCGTCTTCGAACTCGTCGCCACAAATATGTTCGACGCTTTCGCTTACTACCTGGAGAAAGACTTTCCGGTAACTCCGTTCAATCACAAGGGTTGAGAGATATGAGAAAGGCGATAAGTTCATTTGTGGAGAAGAATAAGTATGAAAGAAAATCTCTGTTCTCAGCGAGCTAGGAAAATTTGCGCCAAAACATTCCACAATGTGGGAATCGTTGTTCCAGTGAATAAAACCACAACAGTGGGCTATCGCCACTTGATGGACAGCGATGCCAACATCAAGAAGATCCTCAGTGCTTTGGACGAGTGCTCAAAGGAAGAAGCCAAAGAGATAGTCAGGGAGAAATTGCAGCCCATCATTACAGCTTCAGTGATCGTTCTGGATGAGTGTGATTTTGGTAAGAATCTGGAACTAGGAATTGACCTTTTCTGCTCCGGCCATAAGGACCAACTCATAAGCTCAATATTTTGGATTGAATTTGTTGTGAAAGAAGAAGAAAATGTTTTAAATAAAATGAATTTTTATTGTAACAGTTTTGTTTGTTGTTGATTCTATGATATATTTTCTAGACAATCACTCTTATTCTGACATTCTAATGAATAGCCAATTCATTAGAATAGATATATTCATTAGAATGAAATTTCTGTATTTTGACATTCTAACGAATAATGTTCATTGTTGAATGAATATATTAAATGAACCGGAATGAACTCGAATTCGAAGTCAGCTGTTTGAAGTTTTGATCTTATTTAGTGTGACCAAGTAACAAAATTTAAAATTGTTCCACAAACTTTCAATTTCATTGAAACAATTGGATGGAATACAAAAAAATTCCTTAACTTAAGAAAAATTAAATTAATAAAGTTTTAAGTGCTCTAGTGATGTTAATTATTTAAAAAACCATCAATGACACTTTCAATATGGGAACATAAATTTAAGTTTATTGATATGAAAAGTAAAAAAAATATATTAACAATTTTTGTACAGCTAATTCAGCACCTTTAAATCTAATACAATAATTAATGTACTTATAATTCAATTTGCTTTTGTCCCACATGTATTACCAAAAAAATGTAACTTTAAAGTCTCTTTATTTGAATCACACCTGGTCACACTTCACAATTGTCAACAAGAATCAAAAAGTAACACAGTCGTTAAAATCGTTTAAATTGTCTTTCAAAAATTCAAATTGTTTTATTTATGAAAAATCAAAACAGCATAAATAGAAGAATTATGGATGCATCAAATCCATTGGGGATTCGATTTGTAAGAAAACCTCTCGCGATTTCATGGTTTTCTTCCATTAATTTTATAAGAACTTCCTTTTGATCTATAGTTGTCCAATTTGAGTGTGACTGTGACCTTTAATAAAAACATCAATAGATTTTCATAAAAATATATTCCATTTTCTTTATTTTTCGGAAAAAAAACAGAACTTACGTTTGTTTCGAATGATCAGAAAGTCAAAGTTTGCTTTAGTTTCGAATTAAAATGATTTTTCGAATCGTTAGAAAGTGAAAATCAAAAACACTCCTTTACCAAGCCCGAAATCTCAGACTGACATTTCGGTTTGCCTACAAGCTAACTACACACTAAATGTGAGAAAGTGTGCGTGAAATGATGCAAAAAACCAAACACATTCTCACATTTAGTGTTTCGGCCCCATCAAAATGCTTCATTATATTAATCAGCCCCATCTAAATGCTTTATTTTGAATGTTTCATGGCCTCGTTCAAAAACTAAACAATCCTTACCAACAGAATCTGAAGTGCTGACATGGTCTTAAATTGGAAGATTTGTATAGCTTTTTAATTTCAATCCAAATAAATGTTGTTAATGTATATTAAATAAAATAAAATTGACCAAATACATATTTAATGATTTATTAGTGCTGTATTTTGTTTACTTAAATTATTTGCGAACGCAATATGCGCTGCAACTGGTTAAGTAGAATTGGAAATGGACAAAAGTGTAACTCAATACTTTGTAAAACAACAAAGCAGACAATTTTTTCAGGTGTAGTTTGATTAGAGCATTTTTTTGGCGACGTTAGAAATTCAGGTGGAAACAATAGGCGGGTGTCTCCTTGTTTTTTTTTGTACGAGAAGCATATTTGTGAAGTTCCATTGCCAACTTTAGCTAGTTCAGATTCCTCAATTAGATTAGTATGTATTTTCATCATTTAAGCAGTTCGATAATTGCAAGACCAAATTTTAGTTTTGTTTGTTGCAGAAATATTCCTGAAAATTTCTTTTTGAGGGACTATGTTAGAGTTAGAATTTTGTTTGTAGTTAGATTTTGGAATACAAATTTGAGGGAACCATGTTTTAAAAATAAGCTGCTTTGTGTAAAGCATCTTTAAGGAATAGAAATAGGCAATATGGTTACACACAATACCAACTAAACGCTGCTATTAATGCTAATTTTGTTTCTAAAAAGTTGATGAAGGTTAGCTGAAGCGGAAATTTCTTTAATGAACATACCTAAAATTTTATTGGCTTTCTCAAAAATATTTTTCTAATATTTTTAAGGAATGAATGAAAATTATATTTTGCGTTAAACTGTGGGAATTCACTAAAAAAAACTTCTGTACGTCAACAACAAACATTCATGTCGATTACATGATCTATTGAATGAGTTGTGCATGAATTCAGAACGATTTTAAGATGTTTTCATTTTGTGATATATGTCAAAATTTGCATTTTATTTGCTCTGTATTTATTCAACAGGTTCGCTATAATCGTTCTGATTATATTTTTAAAACACTGGTGTTCCTTTGATGCATAGTTTTTTTTTGATAGCAAATACATGTATGCTTCCATCAATCAAGAATGTTATGGATAAGGTATTTTTCCATTATAACTCTTTTCTTAAATTTAATATTTATTAATCAAAATGGAATTGAAAAATAGTTGCAAGCTTAAATCATTAAAAACAAACTATAAATATACTTGGATTGGTTAAATGTATACAGATTTTAATTACTTGCAAAAAAATATTTGGGCCGTTCATTAACGAAAATTCATTAGAATTCAAAAAAAAAAATTACGTTCGCACCCTTAACTTGATGGTTCTTCGAACGCATCTTTGATACAATAATTCAAGGTTAATTATGAAATTTAAAGAATTTCGTATTGATTACTCTAAATTAGTGAATTAATTATAATAAACTGATGTTGAGCATGCTTTTTTCAAGAAAAAAATTTACATTGGTTCGCTATCAACAAAATTACTGCAAAATTAAAGCTTAAAACTGACCTTTTCATCGAAAAAAAGTAAAAAGAAAAACCTGAAAAAAACTTATTAACCACCCCATTTTGTTTTTGCTGTGCAAAGTGCCGCTAGCCCACGGCATCGTTTTTTTTGTTTGTGCTTACATCTATTCATGGACTAATTGTCAAAATTACAAATACAACAATGTAAACAAACGGGTTTTGGAGAGTGAAACGTACGAAAGATTCCGATCTTGGTAAATGGAGTATTTTTGGTGAAAATACGTATCATACGAATTCGAATAACTTTCGAACGAAAGAGAATGTCAAAATAAGGCTGAATTAGCTTCTCCTTAGTGAATTGTTCGGACCGGTTGAAGTGAACAAAGAGGATAGCTGCAGCCAAGCGAGCTTGTAGTTCTTGTTGGTTCATGTCGTGAGCCCATTCCACCCGTCCCCAGAACTCACAAATTTGTTCATCAATACAAAATTTGACGGTTTTGGGTTTGATGTGAAAAGGCTATTTATATGAAATCGGCGGTCTTTTATTCAAGGTTTTTTCTTAAGAACCTCAATTTTTTTCTAAAATTTTAAATTTTGTGAAAAAATTTAAGGCTTACAAACAGTTTAGTTGTTTTTGACAGTCAAACACTTTTTTGGTGAAAATCGTTAAATTACTAACAAAATTGTATAGATGAAATCATTGCTTACAAAACTAAATTGCATGAGCTTTATTTATATTTATTTTATATGGCCCCCCTGGTTCGCCCATTGGTCAACATGTGATGAATTTGTGCGACGCGTTTGGGACAGGGCAGATAAAAGAAGTTCTTTTTGCAACAAAGTGGAAAGCAATGAAATACAAATTTTATTTTTATATACAAAAAATAAATAATTTAAAATATAATAGGGGGTCATATCCATTAACGCAATTCGCTTAGTTTTGAAATCAAAGGAATTCTTTCGAAAATTAAAAAAATCCCTTCCAAGGATCCACCAATCTCAGCTTATTTTCAAGGATCACCTCTTCATAGGTTTGACAGCATCTATCAACCATATTCGTGGGGGATGCTATGAGGTTAGGTGTAGATAATTGGTTTACACCGGTGAGTGGGTTGCATGTTTATTTTGTATAAAAGGTATTACCTACCTAAGGTAAGAAGTAAGGTTATTACACATTAAAATACATTCAAAGTATTTCCAACACTGTACATTTAAATCACTTTTACTAAGTACCTACCGATATATGAAATGGTGCCTGTCTACCTACTCAACTTAAAAAATCCAAAATCACAAACATTTTATAGTTTTACAAACTCTTACCAATAAGCCAACAAATGTAGACCCTTCAAAGCAGAGTGAAGTTGTGAAATAATAGCCATATGAGAGTGAGAGAGAATTTTCCCCAACTATTTTCTGCCACTACCAATACCAACTACCACTACCACCCATCTAAAAGGAGGAAAGTTGGTGGTTGGTATAGGTATTTACTTCACAAAATGACAATAAAACCACTCACAGTAACAAAACACCCGGAAATAGTTACTTTTCTTCCATACCCATACATTCTACTCACTCACCCTAGTAGGTAGATGCCATTTGATAGAAGCGAGACACAACAACAACCCCTCATTCCATTCAAATCCATTCAATTGATTTCCAATAAAACAAACAGAAAAATGTGTCCGTTTAAAAATATACTAGAAGTCGGAAAAAATAGCACCACTCCCCATTCTCAACCCTCTACGAAGATACTCAGATGCAAAAAGAAAAATAAACGAGTCTATCGTGCGTTTGGTCGTATCTCGTATACCAATATTAAGTTCTGTAAACATCATCCATTTTAAAAGAAAATAAACAAAAACTTTAGAGAAAACCAATTTGACAATAGGTATAATTTCATTCAAAATAGGAAAATCATATTGTCTATAATAAATTGTCATTGTGATTGCGAATTCTAAACTTATGCCGACCATTAATTTACTACACTTTTAGCACAGTGATCCCACTTTGATAAAAACAGATTTTTCGTAGTGTGTATTATAGTGATAAGACTATAAAAGCTTAATGCTCGCTGAAAGACTGAAGCTAATATTTAACAAGCCAACAGAAAATAGTCTTCTGTCAAAATGAAAAAAGTGTGCCAATTAAGACATAAAGTGAAATTAATTTTCTTTCTGAAGATCACAGTTTCACTTTATCAAAGTGTAGTTCGAAACTATTGAATCTCTTTCGATATAAACAAGAATCTATGGAGCTTGATCTGAAGCCATTGGTTGGTATCAATGACAGTTTCAAAAAGAATATTGATAGGTCTGTTCCCATACTCTGAATTTTAAGTCACAATTTCTGTCAATATAAAGATAAACTTAACAATAATTAATGCCCTCATTATGAGTAGCGAATCGAAATTTCGTTAAAGTTCGAATGTAAAAGCGAATTTCTTTTTTGATAGTATTATCTTAGCTTAGCCATTCACTTCAAATATCAATGGTGCCAACATTATTTCATTGAAAAAAAAACAAATGAAACGTCAAATAATGACTTTCAATTAGTATTGTATCAGATTGTGTTTTTATCTTCTGATTTATTTATTAAAAAAACAATAATAATTTTAAGCAACGTAGATTTGTTTTTTGAAGATAACGATTATGACAGAAAGAGGGAAGAAAGGATAAAGATACATCTAAAAGATCTGCCTGGGTCGCAGTCTGTGTTTGCAACACCTAGAATCGTTCAGATTTTCTTGTATTGGAATTGTTGATCTGTTCCAACTTGGCAAGGAACTTTGTTGTGCAGATGATTCTTGGCCATGATCGCCTCCGTTGAATTTGGCATCAATGAGTAGGGTTGAAAAGATCCTTCAACCTGTTCACATGCCTCAAGGTTGATACTAATCTCTTGTTGAAGTTCTTCAGAATTAGTCGTCACATCGGTTAAAAGTAAAAAGCCTGTGAATGTGTGCCAAAGCAATTGCCTTGTGGATTAACTGCCTGACTCAGACTAAAAAGTCTGTCTACAGCTTGCTCCAAAGGATACAAAGACGCATGGCAGTATGGTTCTCCACCAGTAGCTGTGGAATTTTTTTTATTTTGAGCAATTTTTTGTTTGAGTTTTACATTGTAGTCCAACCAAACCTATTTGCAAATAAAAACTTCTTTAATGGAAACCAAAAATTTGTATCAACAAACCTTATGCCAATCTTTTCCTTCACGAAACGGAGGTCCAAGAGCGTTCAATTCTTCTGAAAAACACTGCCAATAATCTTTTTGGTTCCTTTCTTAAGAACCGAATACTCCTATGGCGCTAGCCATATCGTAAATGCGATTCGTTTCCATCAATTGCACCTAGCAAATTGATTTGCATTTGTCCTTGAAAATATAATTTTTTATTTTCTTTTTTTGTTATAATGATATACAAATTATTTGCAAATACATTTTTCTTTTATCACTCATTTTAACAAACAAACGGAAAACTCTGAATTCGCAGGGTTATCACTGAATAGGTATTTTGATTCGATGGAATTTGACGTTTTGACCCGTTAAATAAGCGAACATTCGCTATTGATAATTTAGCGATAACCAAGTTCGATAATGTTTTGACATTTGAAGCGAGTTTAATTTAGGCGAATCGATACTCATAATACAAAGTTATCGAATTCGCAAGTTTTTAAGCTCGCTTCGCTACTTATAATGAGGGCCTAAGACTAGGTAAAGTAGGACAGAAAATGAAAGAACATTAGAAAGAACAGACCTGTGGAGGAATATGAATAGAGCTACCAGGCACTTACAAAAATGGCAATATTTTCTCAGTTATCTTATCATTCTTGTGATCGAAAAATTCACATACAAAGATAGTGACAGAGATTTCAAAATTTGATAAAAAAGTTTGCAAGTTATTTTTAGATATTTCATACTATAAAATTTCGGTGAATCCTTTCGGATTACCACGCGAATATACATGCCTTAAAGTTCCTCCTTGGTTCTATATTTTAAAGATGACTTGTTTTGGAGTTTCATAATTTTTTGTTTTGCTCCCAATTATTTAATAAGAATTTATTAATTGGCCAGTCTATATTTCTAAGATTTTTAAGAATTTTCTCAATCGGATTGACAGAGCAGGTGAATGAAATATAAATACAAATCACTATTCATTCTCACCTAGCATTCAAATTAACTTTGTATTTCTTTTCTTCCTTTTTGTTTTTGAATTCTACGATAGAGACTTCTTGAGAAATCTGTTCATAAAAATTCTTTTCTCAGAGAAATTTGTATTAGATTTTTTGTTTATATTTCGCAGAACACGGAAATCTCTGAGATCTTTGAAATACAAACTAGATAAATTTAACAAACCAGATACTCAATAAGAAACCGCTGTACAAGTGTCAAAATCGTTTTACACAACATTAAATGATTCGAAATTTAAAGATGTTATAAGAAAAAATAAACAACTTTTTTTGGAAGTTGTTTTTCCAAGATTTCAAGGAGATCATTAAATCATTTAATTTCAAAATTTGTCAAAGTTGCCGGTGTCAGAAATTTAAAATGTCTGCGTAAGTGGCATTTGGTCTGTAGAACACATAGCAATATATCGAAACGTGGTATGTCAAAAAAAGATAAAGTAAAACTAAAAAACAATAAACAAATTAGGTAATTTTATTTTTTTTAAATACTATTTTAGCTATTTCGGAATTGAAAGTTTCGGTGAATTCTTTTAGATTAATAAACGAGCATACTTTAAAGTTCATCTGGATATAAATTCTAGAGGTGACTCATTTTATTCAGCTTTTATTTAGCTGCATTAACTTCACGCAGAAATTAAACATTTTTGTCTCAATCTAGATTCTAATGTCAACAACGTCTAAGAATTAAAATATTAGTCAAATCGAAAGATCCGAAGTGTAAACTAGACTAAACAAACCATTACAATAAAACCCCCACATTAAAAGCCCATTTTTATGGGTACGGATTCGGGTTAGGCAGTTATAAGAAACCTGCTTAAGTGCACCCTTGTAGTGGATTAAGATTATATATAACAAAATAATTGTTTTAACATTCGTTAAAATTACACAAAATAAAAGATAGTTTTGCGAAGAAGGTTATTTTAACGGCTTATGCTCTAGATAAATAGCCAGATGTATTCCTCCCATTAAATAGTTCAACCGTAATACTCGCGCTTCTAGGAATGCTCATCAGAATACCCTCGAGCCCAACTTCGGTCGTACTTTAAACTACAGAATTTCGTTATTTAGCCGTACTACGCGAACGTGGAATGCTTTACCACACTTTCCCAGTCATTGCAATATTTAGGAATTCAAAATCAATGTTCAATGACACCACCTTTCAACACCTCTCTCCCTTTCTTAGTGCTCACACTGTGCCTTTGAGAACGTGCTTATTATAAAAAATTACTTATTCGTTTTAGGAACGTAAGCGAGAGGCACTCATCCAGGTTTTAGTGTAATTGTTTAAAAAAAATAGGAATAAAATGATTTTCATCTGATTTGTTTTAAGTTCCTTCTATCTAAGTGTTATGTTTTTTTAAATAAAAAAGTTCATATTAAATACGATAAAGGCATTTCTGAAAAAGATTCTTTCAATTCTATGTGATTTTAACTCCCGAAATGGCATTTTTTAGTAACATACTTAGTCAATTGGGAAAATTTGACATTTATGACTGTCAGAAAACGTTCTTTCATAAACTTTATTGCATGCGTTCATAAAATAAATGATAAAAAAAGCTGGACAAGAAAATTATACCACTCGAACAACTACCTTGAAAATGACAATATTCCAAGCAATAATAATAAAGTGGAAACCCTGATTGCCTTCTCTCTGCAAAAAAGGAGAGAAGAGACAAGTCATGTTGTTATTATCCAAAGAGGGAGTAGATAAGGGCGCATGACATTGGAAATGGAAAGAAGGTGGCTTCTATGATTTATGTGGAACAGGCACTAAGTTAGGAAAATATAAATAAAAATCTCCCACTTTATACCTAATCACTTGAATTCCACCATAATTATTATAGGTTTATTCCTAACTAAACAAAATAATAACATACGTATTTTTATTAAAGTAAACAAGGACAAAATTTGATTGTTACTTAAAAGACTAAACATATAATTAACTTTGTTGTTAAGGGTAGTTAATCTGGCTGGAATAAGGGAAAAGGCAGTAGTCAGGCAGGCTGGCTGGCTGGCTGGCTGGCAGGTAGGTAGGTACCAATGAGAGCATAATCTAATACACACAGCCCATTTTATGACCCTGCAAAGCTCCTCCACCCCTTCCAAATACCAACACACAAATGCATTTCAGGTATAGGGATGAAAAATTGCTTAATTGCAATATAGACCCGAAAAATCAATAACTTTGTTGGACTTAAATTATTTTAGATTAACAATTCAAAAAATTAAAAAAAAATACTGCCTTACCATTATCAATAAATACATTTTTCCAGATTTAATTCTAAACGGCTTTCAGCTGACAAAAATAAATCCCCCTTCTCCAAGAAATCCTCAAGAAGGCTCAGACAAACGACAACGATGAAGACTGAAGAAGACGACGACGTCTCTGAAAAAATCGTTTTTCTTCTTTTTTTTGCAACAATTGCAATGAAAACACTTTGTTTTTTATTTTAATTTTAAGACATTCAATTTGTATGCAAAACTTCTTTGTTTTTATTTTGTTTAAATAAATAACAAACAAAAATGGCAACCGGAAGATTAGGTAAAAATAAAAGAAACGAATTATAATAACAACGCACTTTTCATTTCAAATACCTATATAAACTTAGAATTTTACTATGAATTCCCAAGGAAGAGGAGGAAAATATTTCGCGTCAATGAACGAACACGACAACGACCCGCACTTGACGTTTTTCCCGACGAACTGTATAATATGGTGTGTATGGCTTATGGCTTATGGCAGCAGCAGCAGGCAGAGTATTGGGGAAAAATTTATTTGTTTCAGTCATGGAATGGAAAATCGATCAATAAAATAATCGGAGCGGGAGCTCTATTTTGTGTTTGCTGTTCTGCGTTAGCGTTCTGCTTCTGTTGGACTTGGACGTCGTTGGAGTTTTCATTTGAGTTTGTTAGGTTTTTCCTCCCTCTTTTACTTGGCGTATTTTGTTTTGTTTTAGTGGGCGAAGAAATGAGATGGAGATGCACCCGATTCGACCGAAAAATGATGATGACGAGACGCCAACTACGGCAACAACGACGACGACGACGTCGATGATGATGACAATGACAACAACGTCGCTCGAGAGCACGACATCAAAATATCCGTGGAAAAATAGATGTAGATGAAAAAGGAATGCCCAATGTGATATACTGTCTCTAACCCCCTAAATAGAAATACAGAAAAGAATGAGTGAGATGGCTTGAATGTTATCTGAAGTTATGGGGTGATGGGTGTGAAAAGCGCGCAAAAATTTCGGAAAATTCTTCTCATGGCTCATGGAGACAGGACAGGACATACAACAGACATGGGCAATGGTGGGGTATTGTTTATGCGTGATTTAGACTGAGTCTGTGTTGTGAGAGGAAGAAAGAATAGATTTTCTATTTTCATTTTCAGGAAATTTTGCGAAAAGTGCACTACTGCGACATCTATTGGTTGCATTTCAAGTCTATTTTAAGACATCAACCATTCTTTTATACTAATTTGTTATAATGGTTTATGTATAAGCTACACATATTCTCAAACTGTAAAGTGAAAACTGTTTCCAAGGTTTGAGGTGCTGTGTAGCTTATGCAAACACCACTGCTTACAAAGTTTAGGCACACACCAAAAACATTTCCGGCGAATTGGTTTTGAAGCAATTTAAATTGGGGGAAATTTTTATTTTGATCAAAGACATAAGCCGGAAGTTGGGAAATTTTCATAATTTTAAAAAGGTACGTTTAAACGTAGCATTTGTAAAATATACTGAAAGAATGGCGTTGAACGCAATCAAAATAATCGAAACGTCAGAGTTGAGAAAATTAATTTGCGTATTGTTCAAAATATTACATACAGCCCAATTCTTAATATTCCCGGGGAAAACAATTCCCCGGGAGACTTGTTCTCCCGAGAGTAAAATTCTCCTATTCCGAATTCCCCGGGAGACAGTTTTTCCCTTCGAACTCGGGAATGAAAATTTTGTATGTTCGAAACAGCTGTTCCGAAGTATTTGACACAAGAATGTAGGTGTACAAAAGTTTCAGAAAAGGAAAACAAACATTTTGAAATTGATATTTATGCATAAATAAATGCATATATAAGTAAATTAAATTAAAAAATGTTCAGTATTGCATCAAGAATCTTGTTTGAAGAGGAGTTAGAAGAACATCAAAACCCAAGGGTTGTTAGAAGATCCTTGAGGGACAGTTCGAACACTCTGGAGTTGCCTCAATGGTTGTAAGTACTTGTAAATTCAAGTTGGCTCTAAATTTTCTTTATTCGATTTCCTTTTCCTTGCATCCAGCCCAAACGTTGTTGCAGGAACACCTTCTACGGACTCTTTCATTCCAATCAAAACATAGATGGCCTGTTCGTAGTCCGAAAAAGGTTGCTCCTTATTTGGTCCACCACCAGTCCCATTCCTTGCTTTCAGGTTCGCAGCCGCCTTTGATCGAACATATTTTTTCTGATCACTCCAAACCTATGATTATATATGTACAAGTACATGTAAATACATATCTATATATGTATGTTAATAAAAATAAATCTACTGAATTTTTGTTTAAATGTTTCCTTTTTTCCATTCCGTTAGTGTTTTTCTTGGTGGTCCACACAAATTCAGCTCATTTCCACCATTTGCCAAAACAATGCCACTTCCTCCTTTGTTTTGTTGTGGAAGCCACACGCAATATCGCGTTAAGCCTCCAAATTCAAAAACATTTGAAGCTGACCCTTGTTTGTTGGTTTTGAACTTAACATATTTGAAATGTTATCAATTATTATTGCAAAAAAAGAAAAACTTACATTTATTTTCGTAACTCTCCAGCTCAAGTGTCGGGAACAAACTCGAGCCAAATGAATTCGTATTTTCCCTTTTTTTGACATTTAGAATAGCTACTTTTTTCCCGGAGTATTTTTTCCCATTTTCGAACTTGTTTAGAATAAGGGAAAAGAGAAAAGGGAACAAAATTCCCGGGAATTTTTCGTTTAGAATATGAGAGAAGGGAAAAGGGAAATATTTCCCTGGGAATTTTCATTTAGAATTGGGCTGATAGTGTAGATTTTCTTTAAATTTGTGTAACCTATTTAATTGTTTGTTTTTTGTTTGTCTGGTTGCCGTCTTTTAATACATATCCTATTAAACTGACAGCTGTCAAATTATGTAATGGTGAGAGTACAAATATGTTTGTAAAATGGAAAATGGTTTGAAAAAGGTATTGTCACATTATTGGGCCACTTAGAATCGAATATTCAACACCTTCTTAAATCTTATAGTTTAACTCAATGAAATTTTCTATGAAAAAATGCTATTTTTGGAATAAAAGGAGATAATCTTACAAATGACAACATTTTTTTTTCCGGAGTGCAGATTGAAGTCTATACATTTATATATTTGACAAAATAAAAGAATGGAGTGAATGCTCATCGACTCAATTAAATAAAAAAGCAAAGAAGGATTACAAACTACCAACATCCTGGCACTTTATGAGAGACGGAAAATATTCTAGCGAAAACTGAGCATTTTAAGCTAATTGTACATTATTAGGTATAGCTTTTAATCCTTTCGGGACGGGAGTGGTACGTTTACATATAAATATTCTTTGTTCTGTCCCACTCTCGTACCGAAAGGGTTAATAATGTATATTTTCTATGGCACTCTCATGGAAAAATAAATGTTAGCTATTTGACAGCTGTTCTTAACTCTACCAGAACAAGTTCCTAGACTAGTCTGTTTAATTGTTCCTCTAATGAGGGTACAACAGATTGTATATGCAATCCAATGTTTGACAGTTATCTTCTATAATGAAGTGACATTTAAGTTTTGTGTTTACAGGGTTGTTAGAAAATATATGACAATTTAATGCAATTAAATGTCACAAGTCGCTGGCATTTTATTTTCATAAAGCTGGATAAATACCTTCCAATCATTTTTAGGAGATTTTAAGATTTCTTTTCAACTATCGTGTTAACACATTGGTCTGACAGTTTAAATATTTTATGATGTTAAAATGGTACCTATATCTGAAAATTGGCAGGTTCAGACAACACAACGGAATTCATTTGCAGTCACAAAAGGCAAAGGCAACTAGTTAGTTTTCCAAGTGTCATAAGCTTCAAACTCGGAACTTTACTACTTGACTAACCTCTACTTTCAGTTCATAGTGCAAAAACTACCAACAAAACATAATAACATAACTCTTCAGGCAAGTTTACAAGTCTATCTCGACTTTGTATTTTGTATTTTAAAGAAATATTACTTATTCCTTTTCCAATTTAAAAAGGATACCTTTTACAAGAAACATCAAGTGGAATTGTGCAAAAATAAATAAATAATCTATCTATATATATAAAAATGAATTGCTGTTCGTTAGTCTCACTAAAACTCGAGAACGACTGAACGGATTTATCTTATCTTAGGCTTGAAATATTCGTGGAGGTCTAGGGAAGGTTTAAAAGGCGAGAAAAAATCGAATAATTTCCGGGAAAACCCTAAAAACAACCCTTTTCTATTTCCCATACAAACGTTTTCTAGAGTCAATTTGAACTTTATTGCTATTCAATAAAGTTCATATTAAATTATAATCACTTACTGTTGTCTAAGCAATTTAGGTGTGTTCCTAACGTCAAAGAGACAATTTGCCATTTATTACAGCTGCATAAAGTTCAAATTCAATCATATCTATGAAAATAGTCTTCGCGTGCGCTTTGGAGGATCTAATGTCGCGTTCCGAAAATAAACAAAATTGAATCGCGAACGCGACAAAAAATTTAATAAACTATTAGTAGTACTGATTTCCAATTAATTTGGTCGGCTTCGCGAAACTTAATTTTAGCTAACTTCAGTTGTAACTGTATCAGATTATTTTTTTAAGTTTGATAAATTTTAAGTTTTGTCACAAAAGTTTCTGAACACAACCATAATATTTGACAACCAACTAATATGTCAATCATTCTGTCTTACCTCAGAACACGGAGATTTATGCTTAAATGTAAACTCCCAAAAAAAATAAAAAAATACAAAAATCAGAACACGGAAAAAAGTATTACGATTGACGATATTGTCTTACGATCATGGTACGGTATTCTATGAGTGCATCCTTCTATCTTTGTGAGTGACGATTACCGCTACTTGAGCGAGAACTTTCTTTACTTTTGTGATCCTTTGTGATTCCAAGTAGTGTGCTCTTTTTTTGTTGATATTTTGTGATAGTGACACTTTACTGTTAAGTTACTGTTAAGTGAGCGAGAAATTTTCTCACTTTGATTAATTACGTTACGATGCCAAGAAGAAGACGACCTGAAGCGTTGGCCGAAACAGTTCGTACAAATGTTCCACAATTAAATCAACAACAAAGAATTGCGTACGACACTTTGATAGAAGCTGTGAACAGTGGACCTGGTGGAATTTATTTCCTTGATGCTCCCGGAGGAACAGTAAAAACGTTCTTAATTTCATTGTTTTTGGCGAGGATCAGATCGCGAAATGATGTTGCTCTAGCGTTGGCTTCATTTGGAATAGCTGCGACTCTGATAGAAGGCGGACGAACTGCGTATTCTGCCTTGAAATTACCATTAAAGATGCAAATCACCGAAACACCAATTTGCAACATCGCCAAAAATAGCGCAATGGCCAAGATCCTACATGTATGCAAATTAATTGTTTAGGATGAATGCACAATGGCACATAAGAGGTCACTAGAGGCGCTGGACAGAACATTGAAAGATCTTCGTGACAACCAAAATATTTTTGGTGGGGCCAGGTGTTGTCAGGTGATTTTCGTCAGACTCTTCCAGTTATTCCCCGATCAACTGTTGCTGATGAACTAAATGCATGCCTAAAATCATCGAATTTGTGGCAGTACGTAAAGCACTCCAATTAACAACTAACATGCGAGTATTTTTGCAACATGATGAAACTGCAAATGTGTTGGGTGAACGAGCAATATTGGCAGCGAAAAATAAAGATGTCGAGGATCTCAATGCGACCATTCAGAATTTTCTTCCCGGACAGTTGGTTTCCTTCAAATCAGTCGACACCGATATGAACCAGGATGACGTCGTCAACTATCCTACGGAGTTTTTAAATTCACTGAAATTGCCTGGATTACCACCTCACAATTTGCAGTTAAAACTAGGATCAGTTGTCATCATGCTGCGTAACATTAATCAACCTCAACTATGCAATGGAACAAGGCTGGCTGTGAAAAAGCTGATGAATAACGTCATTGAGGCAACAATCATAAAAGGAAAATACAAAGGAGAGGATGTCTTGATCCCGCGAATACCGATGATTCCAACGGATTTACCATTCGATTTTAAACGCTTACAATTTCCAGTAGGTACGTCTGGCCTTTGCGATGACAATAAATAAATCGCAAGGACAGTCTGTAGAAGTTTGCGGAATCAACTTGGAGTTTCCCTGTTTCGCGCATGGATAATTATACGTCGAGTGTTCGCGCTTCGGAAAACCGTCTTCTTTGTTTATTAACGCACCAAAAAAAAAAACAAAGCTTTAAATTGATTAAACAAACTGTATCATAACAGTGTGTGTCTGTTAATAAAAATTTAAACCTTATAAATAGTCAGTATTTCAGGAAAACTCTGTTTTTTAAGTAAGCAACATGATGTGTCGAAAATAATAATAAAACTTCATGCTTCATTAAAAAAAATGCTTTTTTATTCAATACGTTTTGTTTGTTTTGAAATTAATTTATACTAAAGTTTAGGTATTTTATCTATCGATTTAGGCAGTACGAAGTCTGCCGGGTCAGCTAGTAGAGTAATAAAGTTCATCTTTCAGTTAAATGAACAATTATGATAAGCCGTCATTTTGACATAAGTAGAATTGATTTGAAGTACCTATGGCAGATTTGTCTTTCCAACTTTCCGGTTAACTTTTCAATAAAGTTGCTTTAATTAGAAGGCAATTGGTTGACAGCTAGCCAATCAGATACTAGAAATGTACCTTACTTTTAGGTCCCTTATGCCGTCTGAACTTGTCCAATGTCTTCATTGTCAGTCAGATATATCTTCTGTCTTTTAATTGCCAAATAACACGATTGTAAGACATTGAAAGCACGTTATTCGTTGACAGATTTGACATGTAGAAGTAAACTATTAAATAGTTTTGCTAGAAATATCTTTATATAGGCTCTCATCGTTGTTGGTAAAGAGATTTAGGCACACGAGTTTTCCGAATGAGAGATTTTATTTTGAATAGGCCGCTACTTAGACAACCGCAAATGTTTTGACACTAGAAAAGTAAAAACTACGAAATTACTTAAAAATAAAATAGAATGCAATAAAAGTTTCCTGATAGTGTTATTCCTCAAAGAGTTGACAATTGGCTATCAAGATCTTGTGAATAAAAACCTTTAGACTTTTTTTGAGCCACGTGAAAGTCTATGCCAATGCTCCAAAATCGATTCAAGTACTTAAAGATTGAAGTATACGATAGCAAACAGCCGTAAATGTGCTAATATAGTCATGAAAAATGTCATGAAAAGGATATGGTGCTACCGTCGACGGAAAAGTGAGGCTGGCATATTAATTTTTCTTGAGTGAGAAGGAGACAAAATTATTAAACTCACAATGATTCGCGTCAAAAGAGTCCATTGTGAATACCGTCAAATACTCTGAAAAAAGTGACACTTTATGAAAAACACTAAGTCTCCTATGACAGTAGAAAACTGTTTTTAATTTGTTGGTTGACGAAGTAAGTAAATTGAAAAAGTCGACATAAAATTGAGATTTGAATTGAAGAGATTTTAAAGAACTTCCTAAATTTTGTTTTCACGGATGAAAGAGATACTTATGCAAACTTTATGAAAATGTAAGCATATTCTTTTTGACATTTAAGGAATAGTGCAATTAACTATTAATAAATATTAATGAAGAAAATTAAAACTTATCAAATTGAAAAACAGAAATGTCAACTAACGTCTTCAATTTTTCTGTTTACCCCACACATCAACTTGTCAACATTATTGAAAAATCCAATAACCCCAACTCCAAAAATCACATCAATCACATAAATTCCAATTCAAATTTAAATTAATCCATCATGGATAATATTTCATTTTCAATTTTCATCATATCCAAGATTCTAACACATAACAATATAGTGAAGATATCTTTTATACAATAATTCATAAGTATACAAACATATTCTCTCTACTTTTCCACATGGGGATATACTTATATATGTATACGTACATACATACATTTTGGTCTTAAGAAAGATAAGTCTTCTTTATATCCTTGGAATAAGTTTCAAGGGGACTTTATACTTGGTGTAGGTACTACAGATGTGCACTCTGTCTCCTGTCTCCTATACATATAACAATGAAAGCGAACGCATCAAAGCCAAAAATCTTTCTTTAACAAAACTTTTACTCGAACATCTTCAGATTCAGACATGGATTTTCTTTAGCGCTTTTAGTTTAGTTCGTTTTGTTCGGTGTGTTCCGGAAATTTCAAACTGGAATGCTGTTGTGGGATTGGATAATTATAAGTGGTTAAAACCTTAAGGGGGAGTTTTGACTGCAGTTTAATGTGGAATTGTGTTTTTATCTCTTTTCGAAAATAAACTTTTTTCTTAAAGGAAGAAACAATATTGAGTCGTCTCGTCTTAATCTGTGGCATGTAACATCCATAACAAAAGATCTGTTTGGTAGAATCTTAAAAATCTGTCAAAATTTTCACAATTCGCTGTCAAAGTTCGTTTACATAATTTTAAACAATTGTAGTTCAATGATATATTAAAGTTCATGTTTGAACAAAATTAACAGTACTCGAACAGATCTAGAGATAATATTAGGCTTGTTCTTTTATAAAAAAAGTTCGGTGATTTTTTGAGCTATTTGATATCATGCATCTACTTAAAATCCCAGAAATACGGAATAGGAAAACAGACCTATTAAAAAATCCAGAATTTATTGACTTACTTTGCGTCAGTGTCCAAGAAACTTATGTATAAAAGTAAGTAAAAACAACAGAATTTCTAAGTCATTAAGACTTATTCTTATGAATACTGTAAATTACGTCTTTAATATGTAAAAAGTTAAAAAAAGGCAACTGCTTGTAGGTTAGTAAACTTATCTAAAAATATTAAAATTAAAAAAAAATGTTGTTCTTGGAAGGACTCCCAGCGCTCTCTTCTCTCCTAAGTGTCTTCTATAGTTTTCCAGCGACATGTCACGCTGTTCTCAAACTACAAATCAACTGATTACACAACGATGTGTCTCAAAATAGCTGCCATCATAATAACTGTCAAACTAGCCAAGAGTTTTCCAACACCGCTGTAGCAACCCAAATTCTGCACAGTCACTTGATATCGGACTTCATCGGGATATTGACAAGCACTGTCCATACATGAAGACTGCGAGCTGTATGTTGATGTTGCTTGAACTGATATATAAAGCGGAGGACAGCTGTGTATCGAAAAGTATCCATTGCATGCATTTGACAGATCATATGTCATACTGTTTCCAGTATTTGTCAACTGTTGACAGGTTACGTCACTCTGTCCATTCGACGATGAAGTTGTTGCATTTTGCATGGGTCGTGTATTATAACGGGAAGTACAGACTGTTAGAGTTGTTCCACTTGCTCCATTCACGCTAACTTGACGGCTTCCCCCAGCAATGTAGAAATAATTTGGCATTAGTCTATAGAAGTTGATGAAATTTGGTCGAATATATTGGTACATTTGATCTTGGCCCCAGGTTGAGCTGTACCAGTATGCTCCACAGCGGGGATTTATGATGCGGCGTTGAACTGTCAAAAGATTTTGTCAAAAATTATTTTGAGGACGGAAATACTATTTTGAAACTTACGTTCTTTGATACGTTGAACAACTGGTCTTCCCTGAGAAGCATAATTGTTCTGTCCCAAGCTTATTTGGAAAATATCCTTAGATGGATCGACCACAAATGAATTGAATCGAATTGCTGAACCACCGGTGAAATAAAGAAACTTCAGATCAGGAATTTGTTCGTAGATGTACTGCAGTTGAATTTGAACGTAATTTGAGTCTCCATCGTTTACGGTGGCCATGTTTGGTACTAAAAGGGCGATCATGGAACGACCTCCAACTGTGTTGTTCTGCTGTTGTCCAATCATAAGAGTTTGAGTTAGGTTTTGGACAGATTTCAAAATAAGAGGTAGGTTGAAACCGGGACTGTCTGTAAGTTTGCAAATTATTAGAAAACGTCACAAAATTGAAAGATGACTATGAAACTTACAGTTTGATTGAGTTGAGACATTCCATTGTTGATAGACGTCACTCATGTGATAGGTGGTATTGGCGATTATTCTTCCGTCACCTGCACTTAGCAGTGTTACGGAACTTGCATATGGAGCAACATTGATCCGTTCGAGAACGTAGCTGTCAAATAAAATAAAGAATATCGCAAAAACTCCTAAATTCGACTTAAACTCAAGACTTACCTAACATAATCAGTAATTGCATTGTATTCCCATGAGGTATCAATGTAAACAAATATGTCTGTCATGGTTGTGATTTTTTCTGACACATCGCCTGTCTGAACGTTTGAAGCTTGACAAGATATGTCATTTAAATATTGAGCTTGAAGAAAAGTACGATTAATTGATTTTCAAAATATAAACGTTATCATTCTGTACTTACGAACATAATTTCCAAGTTCACTAGCTGCTGATTGGGAGAATTGCTGAATTGCGGGTTGTTGGAGAGTCACTCTCAATTGCATTTCTGCATCGAGAACTTGAGCAAAGGCTGCTGTCTGACTGGCCATATCACTCACTGGTGCCACTGTGTTAAACTGTTGCTGTCTGTTGCAAGCTTTAATGCCCGAATCAAGGACACCTCGCAGAGAGTAGTACATCGAAAGCAATTGACTCAGTTTTATTCCGGAAGCTTGATTTTTCCAATTCGCGATGTTCATGGCGATGATCAGACCATCCAAGTCACCCCGAATTTCAGCGTCAGTCATCTCTAGGTTATCTCTTCTTGACATGAAATACCATTTGGCCATGACAGTATCGTTCCACGCTCCACCGGCTCCTACTGAAGCACTGCTGGACGGTGACATCGGTACTTGAACGAGAGCTACCTCGGCAAGGTCTCCCGCCAAAGTAGCGGCCCATCGATTATCCACAGTGAGGGTACTTTGTCTGCCTCCGAATTGACCAGGACGTCTGGATAGTGCCAGAAGTGTTTTGAGCTGTATAGTCTGTGGCTGAAGACCGGCTGCAATTCCAGCGATTAAGTTACCCGCAGTGACAGTTCCCCAGGGCGTCCAGATGACTCCATTTTCCACCGGACACTGACTTACAGAATTATCGTTTCCGTAGTTCACATCACCACCGTCGTTCCAGTAGTCAAAGTCCATGTAGGGGTTAGTCTTGACCTTATCTTCTTTCTTCGAGTTCTTGTGGGTTTCGATGAACTCAACATCTCCCAGGAAGTTCGACTTGTAGGGCTTGTCGTTGACACTTCGGCTAAATCGATTCGAACGATATTGGGACAACCGATTACACACCATATTCTCATCGCCACGGACTCGAAGATTATATGAGCTCGAGAGCATAAAATGCATCGAACAACGTTCTTGTTGTGACAATGATGCATTCGGGAAGGTATTGGCATTTCCCGGAATAAGACGTGTCAAAAGAATTCGAAACTTAGGGAATTGAAATCCCGTCGGACTGTATGGCAGAACTCCGGGAATCCCAGCTTGAACACCAGTAGCTCGTTGAATTCCATCCTGACGGAAACGATGCAGCAATGCAACGGACAACTGTCGTGCGTCCATATTAAAGTCCGGACTATTTTCCACTTTACGGATTAGATCGATGAGCGTGTTAATTGTCGATGGCAATCGATTGTCACGGTTCATGTAATAACTAGTATTGTAGCACTCAACTAGGGATGGTGGTATTTGTAGTTGGGCATTCTCCTGAGCCCATGTCGATGGAGGTGCTGCTGCTATGACAATGAGGAACACCACCAAGGATAGGATGGGTTGTTTATGCGGCAAAAGATGCTGCATTATGATGATAATCTATAAATGCGTATAAAAGAGGAGGATATAATTTCATTAAACATTTAATTGACCATCGTAGAAATTGAAAAGATGAGAGATTATGATGATAAGAATGATGAAGTTCTGGGGTATTTTGTATGTAAGTATGTCAATTTCTGTAATAGCTTATTTGTTTCAGCTCCTGGCTGTTTTGATAGCTTGTCCAATACGAAAGATGCGTAGCCTGGCTTACTTGTTGTTCATGTTTTATATATTAAGTTTCATGTGCTTCATTAACTAGAAGTCGAAAATTAGTCCCCGAAATCATATTTGTACATTAATGTCAAAAAGTTATTTGTCATAACAAAGAAAGTTGTGAACACCTCTTTTTCAATTTGAAGTTATTCAATTTTTAAAAAGTACCCTTTTGTAAAGGCAGGTTTATGTAAGTATGAATGAAGACCACATATTTATTAGTGGTAACTTGAAATCGATTTAATTTAATTTGGAGCACATCCAGAATTTGAACTAAATTTTTTATTTTGTTAAATATTTCAAGTATTTCCTCACAATTCAAGTGAAAAAGCAATAACGAAATCTTTACCACATACTTATTAGCGTCATGAAAGTAAAAAAGTCATTACTTTGTATTGATTTTTAAATATTTTCTTTCTAAAGATTAAATGTTTACTAACTTTGCTGATAAAAGATTGTTATTGTTTGTTTATAGTTGCAAAAAGTGAAATCTTTTATGTAATAATTTATGTGCACATATTTTTGTTTAATCTGTTCAGAGAAATAGTTCAAAAGAGTTGTATAATATAAATATTACAGAATTAAATATGCAATTTTTTAAACGATTATGAGAATCGAAATTACTCATAATGGTATTTTTAGCCTTTCATGAGTTATTTCTTACAAAATCTCAAACAAAACATAAGCAGTTAAATATTGATAAAAAGTTGTTGAAAGTTTTTAGAGAAAAAGAATGGAAAAGCAGGAAGAGGACGGTATGCCAGTAGTAACTGAAAACTGTATCAGCCAAATTGCCGCCACACATTCTTGGCAGAATGCCCTCGATAATTTGCGAATTTAATCTCTAAGGTCCTGAATCGATTGTGGACCTTTCACATAAAACTCACAAAATCTCGGTGGCGAGTGTCTTTAGCACAATTTAAATTTGTCGTTTCTTGTGTTACATCTAGTTCCAGATTGTTGAAAATAAACGTGCGTCGTCCACATCAATATCAATCAAGTTCAAGGTCAAGTTTTATTAAGACAATTAAAAACAGTACAATTTGAATAAAAATACAAATTCAAAAACATTAGTTGGTCGACTTAGAGATATGTCTGACTTAAGCAAAATTCTAAATGTTTAAAAACATAATCTATTCAATTATAAATTTTAGTATATATAGAAGTTTTTACTTGTTCTCTTGCTTCCGGGTGAACATTATCATTATACCTCTATTTTGTCTAACATAACTTTAAGACTAAAACTATAAATAAAACTAAAACTAAACTTAATCTAAAATAAAATACAATAATACTTAAGATACAAATTCTTTTTACACAACATTTGCAACACTTTTTTAGATTTTAACAGATAATATTTGTCAACTACACTTTCATTGGCATTAGAATCCATTGGGAATCTTATCAATGAGTTTACATGCAAATTTATTTTTGAAAGTTTTTTAAAGGGAAGACTCATTTGGTGTTTCATCAAAGGTGTAGTGTGAGTAGCCTCATAAATTGAATTATTTGAATAACATTTTTTATCAGGCTTTCGGACAATCCACAACGAAATCTTAATATTTTTCTTTCAAACACTTTCAATTCATTTGCAACCGTCCGTTGGTGATATAGTGAACCAAGTACAAAAACTGTATTTCAGAATCGGCCTAATAAGTGTATTGTACATTAGAATTTTAGTTTTTGCCAAGAAGAATTTTGAATTAAACAGTGCTTTTAATAATGCAGTAGCCATTTTTGCTTTTTTTAGTATCATCCTAGCACGTTTATGGAATTGAAATCGGGTCTGAAAGTTTATTCCTAGGTACTTCGTTTCTAGTGGTAGTGGGATTGCTGCGTTATTTATTTTGAGATCTAGGAACTTGCTTTCTTTAACAGCGAGGTAGTGTCCTATTCCGCTGGCGTTTCTGAAACAAGTCAATCCACACTTATTTATATTGATTTTTAATCTCCTTTTTTTAAAATAGTTTTCTATAAACGGCAACCTGCGTTTAATTTTATTAAGAGCTTAAATTGTTCGACTGTTACTTGCTAATATGATAGTATCATCAGCGTAATGTATTGAACAATGTTCATTAGAATAAGAGTCTGAAAGAGGGAAGTCTTGGAGATAAATGTTGAATAAAGATGGACCCAATATCGATCCCTGAGGAACACCTGTATATACATTAAAAAAGTATACTCAGAGTTAATACAAAAATCAAATTTAGCCATTTGCTGTGTGAATTGCGTTAAAACAATTATTTTAACCAAGATTTCTGCGCAGGTTAAAAAAATTTCCCTCGATAATTTAAGAAATTTCCCTGAACAAAAATTGGTTTTCTTTTTCGCGGAAAAATAATTTCTCTTACAAAACATATTTTTAAGAAAACAGGGTTAATAAAAAGTCTCTAAAACTAAAAAAAAATCTTTTTTATTTATTGTTCTCGATTCTAATATCATATTTTAAAACAACAGTCAAAAAAATTCCCATTTTGATTAATTGATTTATTCGGTGTGGTAACACTGAAAAATTGAATGCAAAAGCAAGAGCAAATTTCTCTATCAATAGAAACGTCAAATTTTAACACACTTTAACCTGCTCCACAGCTCAATAAATTTTAACCCATTTTATTCACCTCATTAGTGTCAAATTTTAACACACATTTTAACGCAATTCACACACGGCCTAAGATTTTGAATGACCTTGTTTGAAATAGAAGCAAATTGAATACATGGAATGATATTCCTGTCTTCGCAGAAAATATTCAATGGGTCAGCTAATACCCGCTCAAACAGTTTACCATATGTTAGAAAGAAGGATGATAGGTCGAAAGTTACTAACTTCTCTGTAGCTTTGTTTCTCGCAATTGGCAAGATCATAGATCATTTCCAAATGTTTGGAAAATATCCGTAATTAATAAGTTGGTTGAAAATCAACGATAATACTACACGTCCAAAGAATTCTTAATATATAATTAGAAATTTGGTCGATCCCAGACGATTTTTTATTATTAATTATGGATCTGTAAAAATTTACAGTTTTAGGAGCAGAAAAAGAAGGCAATGCTGGATCTATCACGTGGCGTTATTTATAGAGGAGAATGTTATCATTGTGGTTGGCATAAATGTTTCCTTAAAAAGGTTTACTGATGCCAGAACTTCGTGCTCAAAGTCGTCATTTGACTCTGTGTTGGAATAATTTGAAGAGAATAAGTGGATAACTTGAACTGTGTGTCAATTAGTTCTCGTCCATTATAAAGAGGTTTGTCCTTCGAAATATCGGATCCATAGAATTTTCTACCAGTTATTTTGTCAATTTCCTTAAACGCTCAAGGGGAAGGTATTATTTTTTTAAGCCTATCAACAAAATACAGACTATCAATAGTAAAAATCTTTATTGATAGCTTTTTAGAAAAATCTATTCACAGTTGCAACCAGGATCATTTTTGAATATGTAAGGTCCAATCACACCGTTGCGTCACCGGCCGGCGCGGCATCAGCTTCGTTGGGGATGTAGAGACTTTTTAACAGCCATAATTGGATTTTCCGAACTCCAAATGGAACGATTTTGTTTATAAACGAAGTTCGAGTCATTTTGATAAAATTCAAGGAAAAATTTACCAATTTGTTGGTGTTTGATTTTATCGTTTCATGTTGAAAGCTGGAGTAGTTTTTATACTTGTAAAATGTAAAAAGCTGGATCCTTGAAAAAGTGACAGTGGCCCAAATAGCGGCTTATTCAATTTCTTATCTCTTATTAAAAAACATTCAAACTAGTGAAAATTTGTTTATATTTGAAATTACATATAATGAGTATACACATGAGTAACTAATCAGTTAAAACAACAGAATAACTTAAATTTGGTATCAGTTTTAGAATCAAATTAACATTTAAGTTAAAGGGGGGAGGGGAGAAGGTGTAGTTTTAGCAAAAAAAAATAAAAATTAAAAAATAGTTTTTAAATGCAAATATCTTTCTTTCGGAATGAGGAATATGTACAAACAATTCCAGACCCAATCAGCAAAGGTACGACGTTACTGGTCTTCCACCGACTTGAGTTCTCCTAAATTGGAATTTGGTCAACAATAAAGGATACAGCAGCAACTTTCTCAGTTGTTCTTGAGAGACGCTTAATGTTTTGATAACATGACACACTCGTCTCAAAGCATGTATCATCCCATCTTTGTTAATTAAGTGCAATTGCCAACAAAACGATCCGCAGTAGTCCGGTTTTTATATTTGAAAGTTGATACAACTGAATATTTGCCAGAATAATTTATCAAAAAATTCCAAAAAAAAATAGCGAAATTGAGACCAGGGGTGAAATCGTGTAAGCTGATTTTTGATAGTTGACTATCAAAATCAAGAAAATACGTCAGTGTAATGTGATATTCGATTTCAAAGTTTTAACCAAACAATTTGACATAAAATAAAACTTCAAGAAGGGGGTTTGTTCGTACACTAGTACATTAACATGTGGTGTTGAAGCGAGCTTGAAGCTCGCCTAAATTCTTTATATACCTTAATCGAGTTGAAATGAGCTTGATTCGCCTCGATTCCGGTCGGGGATCGGAGTTGAGTCAAAATTTGTGAAGAAAAACCTGTGTGGGGAGGTGGTTTTACAGATAATGCGTTATGGTGTGTTTATTTGCATGTTTGTGTACAAAAAATATAGTTTTGTTTTAATCGAATTTAAAAAGAAAAAAAAATCACATGGAGTAGGTAGCATATTCTTATATGGTGCTGAACTATTCAGTTTTTCATTATTTAACACGAATCAAACTATCTCACTTGCACTTCATAAGAAACATCGAAACACCATTTGCATTTTAGAAAGTGCTGTCAAACTTAATCATTTTTAAATCTTCTTGTGCGGTGGAAACACCAACAAGATTTATTTAATCTAAACTGAGATAAACCTTTGGTGGAAACATAGCAAAATTTAATTATCTTTTCTATTGTTTTCTCTTGCGAAATAAGCCCAGTTAGTCTATTTTCACTAACAAAACTAAATAATATCAACAGTAATAGATTGGTTTTTCCCCTATGGAAAACACACATGATTCCAAATGCACAACTACTCAACGAACACAGCCATCGAGATACAAATGCAATATCAATCGTACCAACATTTGAGAACGAAATCACATAAGATCCATTCGAGGCTCGTATAAATGTCAAAAACCTATCCATAGTGAGTGATTTGGTTTAGCATAAAAAAATAAATGATGTATGTGGATTAGATTGTGTAATGTGTAAATTGTGTTTAGTAAATGTAATTGATGTTAATTTGTTAGTCTTTTTAAAATTGTGTTACCACGTCCAATTTAATATGTCTATGCTTCCTCTGTGTTGTGTTCTTGTTTTAAAATAAAAGAAACCACTTGTCTTTAAATAACGTTATAATGAATGTTTATTGTACTGTACTGTGATTTGTGAATGTTAATTATTGTATTGTGACTTAATATATATGTATGTATATATGTGATTTGTATGCAAAACAACCGATCTCGGTGGCGATTGAATTCCGAATGAATAAGAACAAAATTGTTAAGCTTAGTTAGAATTATAATATAATAGGAAGGTAAGAAAATGAAAGAGAATACACAAAAACCAGTATTTTTGTTTGTAAAAGAAAATTGCAAGTACAAGTATAAGTATATGTAAATTGTAAATAATGTACCATATAAAAAAAAGAGAGGATTAAAATATGATGTATGCTTCTTATAATTTAGGGTGCGTTATATGATGTTTGGCATTCTTAAACAGTGAGATTCTAATCTAACTTTTATCGGTGTTATTCATACTATGAATATTGTTTTTGTTATTATATTTGTTGTTATATTGTCGCCGTCCGGTTTTTTGCCGTACGGTCAAAACCGTATAGTGTGAAACAAGCCTAACTCTTATTTATTTATATGTGAGTTCAGCCTAAGAATGATGATATCGACAACGGCATCTAAGAAATAAGGCATACAAACTTATACATGCATAATTGCATATACAAATTAAGTTTTAGCTTTGAAGTCAAAGTCAAACTGTTTTGCCAATGGTGAAAGCAAGTCATTTTTTAGCAGCATCAAATATCTGATAAATATATAGTTTTTGAAAAGTTAGAGTAAAATGAGTAAAAATTATATTCAGAAGTTTTTTGAACCGACAGTGAACAAAAATGATACAAATGCAACAGTCTCGAATGCTGACGAAAAGTCTCCCCACAAAAAAGCAAAAACCAGAGGTGTCAGAACAGTGTAAACGGAAATGTAATTGTATTATATTTTAATATACAGCTGCGGTAAAAAAAATAGCACCTAAAACATATTTTCTTGTCTTTGAAGAATAAAGTTAAATCCATAGCTATGGAAAAATAAGCAACTGATTTCTTAAAAAATTGAAATTTTACTTAAGAATAAAAACACTTGACATTTAAAACAAAAACATAATAAAATATATATTTTTTGAAAACACCCCCCCCATCCGAATTTTTTTTCTGCGTTCGCCCCTGGATCGTAGAGAACCAGAGCCTAGATACTTACAACTCTCAACCATTCCTGTTTGCGAGTAATTTCAGACATGCAGGGGACCTGAAGTTTGTGTGCTTAGTCCGAGCGACTAATTTGAGAAAGCACTTTTCATAATAAAAATTACTCTTGCAGGATTTGTCAATTCCCCGCAAGAGGCAGGACCCGTGAAAAGAAAACTTTAGGTGGCACATTTATGGAACCCAAGAGTTTTGGCATGAAAGTCATCACTAAAGAGGTACTATCTTTAAATCAAAAACCTTGATTATTTTTGTGTCCGGTTTCATATGTCTATACGATAAGGAAATATATCCGAATTCCGGTTATGAATCATGATTTGCGGTTTACCAAGCCAAATAATATAACGCCTAACTTCAATTCTTAGTCATCGTTAAACCAACCTTAAGTTGATTTGTCATTCGTAATATGATTAAAGCTAATATAAAAAAAACGGACTTTAACGCCTTGAAGTTTTCGACTATTTACTAGAACTCGATATAAAACTTTAAAGCATAATTCTTAGAAAAAGAAAAACAATTCTAAAAATATCAAAAACCTATTCACTTTTGAGTAAACATAGTTCATACATATTTCATAGCAAACAATTTCAACATATAATTTCTTATCAGTATAATCTTGTATACGCATCACTGATAATGATAAAGATTTCAACAAGCCACTTTAATAGATAAAACTGTATAGACTTTTCTTCAAACAACAGACTTACTCTAAAAAACAAGAAAATTATGTTTCAAACTCTTTTACCGCTGTTATAAAGTTTATTTGCATACTCAATTAAAATAAATTCAGTAAAAATAAAGTTTGAGAACAAAGTAAAAAATCTAAATTGAGAAATGGTCTATATCTAGAAGTTCGACTGCGCCTCGAGACTATACAATAAGCAATAATATTGACAACACACACAAAATTAAGGAACAAAGTTCAAGGTATAAGAATATTTAAATTAGGGTTTAACTTAAACCTCACCGGTATATATTTGTCCTACGGTTTTATATATCAAAATGAGAGGTAAGACAAAGAGTAAGAAAAAGCATTTTACATTCTAGATGTACGGCTGAAAAAAGAATCTCTGTACTTGAGATTATGTGTTGAAATATCACGCTGGATAACTGAGCCAGAGTTATTTGTTCTACTAGTTTTATTTATGTTACTTTGCAATATCGTCACTGTTAATTTAACTTAGTTATAATTAAATAAAAATTGTATTATTTTCCAGAGGCACAATGTTTTAATCAGCATATACTGGTGATGTGAACTTTGGCAATAAGTTTGATATCTACTTTTAAGGCCACCAAATCAGTTCTAATCTTCCATTTTGGATAAAATATATCAAATTTGTACTTACACTTATCAATTTGATTGGAAATAATAACTAAAACAATTTTTGATAAAATGCCTTGTGACACATTAGTCCATTTTCAATAACTCCTCTTTTACACTTGACTACAAATTTACAAACAACTTATTTTTCACTCTAAAAATTAAGCAACACTAAATGACTCAATTTTAAAGAATTTTCAATTTTTTATGGCAATTATTACAACTTTGTGATATAAAGTCACAAAAATTGTTACAAACGAACAAACTTCTTAGAATTGAGGCACTAATAATATGTTTTATAAAAGTATGAAAGTAGAATAATCCATCTTATCGTTGTCAGTGATGGTAAACCATTCAATAAATTGTTGATAAGATAAAAAACTTCAACACTATAGAATGATTCATAGATAAAGATACGGGTAAGGCCGAAATTGCACAATTATTTTATTTGAATTCTTTGTTTTTAGGGCAATTTTGTGAGGGGTAGTATTCATTTTTAAATTTTTTCTTGTTTTTGATAAAAATTCACATTTAAATTGTTTTGAAAACTCACTTTTCGAAATTCACTTGAATTATATTCCAAAATATTGTATTTATTTTTGGATCGTTGAACAAAAATTCAATTTTATTCGTTAACGTATATTTTTTTTTTTTGAACACGCCTTATTTCACCTGTCGTTAAAGTCGAACTAAATACTTCGGAGCCCCACCTTGTTAGACATTGTGTGAAAAAAGCTTTGGTATTAACTGACAAAAAAAATCCCTTTATCTTGAAGATAAGATAAGATACAGTAGATAAATTACAGGTAATACACAAAACATATTTAAGGTAGTCAAAGTAGGTGAAACGGTGTAGGTATGGTGTAGGGCATATTCAGCAGGGCAAACGTTTACGCACCTTTAGAGTTCCCTCATATAGTCATTTGAAATTCTGCGAATTTTTTGAATTTTGGTGTTTAGCTTTTTCTATTAAAGTCGAATAAAGGTAAAGGTTCCAGTTTGAAGCGCATGAGCAGGTGGTGTATATTTTGTTATCATTTGTAAACATTTAATAATGTTTTTTTTTTCGACTTGCTCTATATTTCGATTTGCCGTTGTGATAAACTGAACTTTATCTCTAAGAGAGAGAATGTTCAAAAAGAATACATGAAGCCGTAGATTTGTTTTTGTTACTTTCCCCTTCCCTCTGGGTCTGACCCCGGTGTTTTGTAGTAACTATACTATAATAAAAAAACGAATTAAAAGCTCTTAAGAAAAGAATGTCGAAACTTTTTTTTGGAAATGGCTAAGGCCCAATTTTTCAGAGGTGCTTTAAGAATATATTGTAAATTTGAGAAATGATAATTATTAACTTCCCAAATTATTGTAACAGGCACGATTTGTCGAATTGAAAATTTTTACATTGCTTGATGTTTAAAGGTCCATAGAATCTAAATCAAAGATTTTTAGAGAGATGTTTGTGTGTGTGTGTGTCTATGTGTGTGTACGTCCATTTGTACTCCGTACGTTCGGGAAACTTTTTTTTTCGTCCATATCTCAAGAACGACTAGAGATAACGACTTCAAATAAATTTCGTTATACAGAAAGGACTTTCAAAAATTTTGAGTGTCTCTTTTTGCTGTCACCAAATATTTCACGAACCAATAACGCTAGCGACTTGAATAAAATTTTGTATAATATAATGTGACGTCATACTAAGTACATATAATTTTGAAAAACAAAATATTTAACGGTTTTTATTCTATACATCAAACAAACTGAAAAAATTAAGTCACCTCGAATATCATTCGAAAATGGAAAAGAACTCAAAAATAATTTTATAAAACGATGAAAAACATTTTAAACATGTGGACAAATTTTGAGAAAAATGGAAATAACGGCTTTTTTCAAAAAATAAAAACCTAAAAATTGTTTAAAATTGTTTTTGACTTAAATATATTCAAAATAAATAATTTTTCTGCCTTCAAATTAATTTAAATTTATAGAAAATATTGTAACCAAAATTATGTTATAATTTTAATAAATTTCAATTGACATTTTTTTATAAAAAATAAAAACTTTCCAAAAATACAACTAACATTTGGTAAATAAAATGCTCCACTGGATTGCATGAACTTGCACATGAGCAGTCCATGTTTAGAAATATTACCTGTGTTTAAAAATTTAAAAATGAACCTACAAGAAAAGTTTGTTTTCAAAAACTTAAACACTATTTGATTTCTTAAAAAAAAACTTGATTATTCAAAAATTTTGTTTGAAAATCGTTTAGCATTTTTTTAAATTATTTTTTTTTATCTTAATATATATAATTCTTCTGTGAGTGTGTATGTCACTGAACTTCTCTTAAACGACTGGACCGATTTTGATGAAAATTTTTGTGTGTGTTCAAGGGGATCTGAGAATGGTTTAGATTCACAATTTTGTCCGCTGGACAATGTTTTCTTAATTAATTTTTAATTTATTAGTAGTTGTTGATTTTGGAATGTTTTACATTGGATCCGACAGTTTTTCGATAAATATGAACTGATGAACCCTGTTACCGCAATCATATTATATTTTTGTTTTGAGTTGTTTCACATTTATCCACATTCGCTTTGCACCGAAATCGTTGTAGTTGTTTTTTTCCGCTTATTGTTTTGCTTAAACAAAATGAAATTTTTGGCGCCTCTTTTAGGTTTTTCTTCCTTTCTTCTGCAACGATAGATACAGAGAAAAAGCTTTATATACACTAATATTATAAAGAGGAAAGATTTGTATTTTTGTATGTAACGAATTAACTCAAAAAATAATGGACCGAATTTAATAATTCTTTTTTTATTAGAAAGCTACATTATTACTGAGTAGCATAGGCTATATTTGGTACTAGATTACTATAGAAATCTCTAGAAATTCTTATTAAAACCAACCGAAGGTGAACAAAAATTAGCCATAAAATGTCTTTCATCGCATACGCTGCGAAGAGTATCAATGATAGGACAAAAAAAATGTTTTCTAATTAAGTGATTCATTGTCGTTTTAATTAGCATGCTTATAACTTAAATATCTGTACCTTTTTATGTCTACCCGTGCGAAGCCGGGACGGGCCGCTAGTATCTACATAAAATTTTTCAGTTTGAATTTAAAAATATTTATAGTATGCGGTTATTAAGAGCTTTTTAATATACATTTTACATTTAAATTTCGTAAAAAATAATTACCCGTTTTCGAGGTATTGCATTTCTAAAAAAATGTTTAATATTTGTTTTTAAATCAAAAATAAAATCAATGACATTTTTTATCATAAAGTATAAGAGCTCGTGCAGTAAATAAATTATTGAAATCAGTTCATTATTTCTTAAGAAAACTTAAAAACAAAGTACTTTTCTGGTGCAATACAAAAATATGATTTTTTATTGAAAGAAGCCAAATAAAAACAAAAATAAAGGAAATTTTCGATTATGGTATGGTCTAAAAAGAATGAAAAAAATGCTTTACGCGAAACAGCTAAAACCTTAATTTCCAAATTATAAGTCAATCGACCGAATGGTTGGGACAAACAGACAGACTGACGGAATCGGGGGACCCACTTTTTTCAACTTCTCTACCATCGAAATGTCATGCTATTTTAAAATCTTTGAAATTTTTAACGAATGCAATACTTGCCATATATATATTTCCTAAATGTTGCAAGTAAAAATGATTTTCGAATCAAATATCTCGAAAACAAATGAGATTATCAACTTTAAAATTGTTTGATTCTGCTCAAGATACTGTTGTTGAGATTTAAATATTTTTTGGGAAAATTCGATTGACATTTTTTTTTAGAAAAAATCGAAAACCTCCAAAAAATAACTAAGAACTGATATACATTAATTTCCCACTCAAGTATCTTGACTTCAAAAAAAGACTACGGACTTCAAAATTTCTTCATCATATAAAAAGTTTTGCTATTAATATTTTGTAAAGTTATTATTATTACCAATTTAGGAAAAAATAAGAACTTAAAACAAAAAATACTAAAAAGTACTAAAAATTCAATTTTGAGTTAAATATCTTGAATATAAAGAAGATACTGACTTCCAAGTTATTTCATGCCATAGAAATATTGTTGTTAATGTTCTGGAATATATAAAGACAGGGGCGCAAAATTTTAAACGACGTATTGTTAAAAGTTTAACAATTTACTAGTTAGAAATTTGCCAAATATTTAGGAATTTACATAAAGTGTCCAACATTTTAAACCTTTCTTTTCGTTTTGCTAACTAACGATCATCCAAACATGGGTAAAAAGTGACAGTCCGTGAAAATAAGCAATTCAAATTTAATTAAACGGACCTATTAACTGGATTTCCCAACTGGTTGACTGGACCATTCCATCCACTGCTCTTATAAGAATAATTCTACAGATGTCATATGGATTTTACTAATTGCTAAAAGTTAAAGTAGCAATTCCGTAATTTTAACTTTACCAAATTGTTAAGAGGTAGTAATATGTTAGAATCGTTTAAAATTAGGTAAATCATCTTTTAAGCTTAGTAAATTGCTAAAAATGGCTTTGACATTTTTTAACTAAATCGTTTTAAATTTTGCGCCAGTATTTTTTAATAAAAATTTATTGATTTTACTCCTCGAATACATCCTCACATAAAAGAGCTTAAACTTAAGTTTTGGATTGCATATTGGCATCTGTCTACTGTTTCAATCATTTATTTTAATAATAAAATTGACTTGTTACAAAAAATAACAGTTGAACATTTTAAGCGGGTAGCAATGGAAAGTTATCAGTGTGGGTCGCATCCCCGCCTCTTTTTTTTTGCAATGAGCCAAATTATCTCACAAAGAAGTTCAAGAAGTATCAATAATTGAAGTTTACCATAATTTTTGGTCGAAAGCAACCAATAATATTCTTTTAGAGATTTCAAAATTTCGAGTCGAAACTACATTTTTACCAATTTTTAGAAGAATTTTATTTTTCTAAACAATCTGCCAATCATCTTTAAATTTTAAAAATATTAAAAATAACATTTAAAATAAAATTAGTTTTAAGTCAGTGCCTTATTTTTAAGATTTTCAAGTAGAAAAACAATTTTTATCAATTTTTAGTACGTATTATCTTTTGCAGGTTTTAATTTTTTCAGTACCTGTTTCAATAAAATATTCATCCATTTTTTACTTACCTGCTTGTCTACCGTTTAAATTAAAAGAGATAACGACGTCTGTATTGTTTATACCTTGTGTAAATTGATTTCCTTCCAAAAAAAAATGAAGTCAGCCCTAACGCCTGCCTTATAGCCCTTTCTCTTGGTTCGAAAAGGAAAAGTACTTAAATAAGGACTTCTGATGATGGGTTTTTGTTTCTTTAATTTTTCAGAAATATTTTATTCGAATCGCTGGCGCTGCTCCTTCCCTTAAAAGCATATACGGTTGGCCGGTCGGCCGTTCCCAAAAAAAAAAAGGATACTATCCCAGCCAAAAATATTTATAACTAGAAAGACAGCCGAAAATTTGTTTCATATCCTCAATGTTGAATGACAAAAGAATAATTCATAATAAAACATGACAAAAAAAAATAAACAAAATATTTGATGACAACCTTAAAAAAAAAGAAAAACAATTCAACAAAGAATAGGGGGACAAAAGAATACGAATATGACTACGAATATAATGTGTGTAGAAAGGTACAAAATTTGTTGCGGGAATGGGTTCGGGTTTTCTTTCTTTTTTGGCAAAATTCTCAAAGGACACATTGTGTTGGCACATATAAGATGACGAAAAATACCTTTTCTTCCTTTTTTTGGAAAGAAAATTTGCGGTTGCATGTGCATGGAAAAGAAGGATATACACACAACATCGCACAGAGGAACACAGGATCAAAAGTGAAAACATCATCATCATCCTTCTGTATATATTTGCTATACTCGAACAGGATAACTGGGATACAATATGAGCTAAGGTTAAGGATGTGCATACAATATGAGTCACAGACAAAAAGCAAGAAACCTACCACGTCAAATCATACCAAAAAAACAACAACAAAATGAAACCAAAAAATACGAAAAGAATGTTAAACAAATGTTGTATATCCTTGTGAACAATTGCCGAGGATTATGGATTCCGTTGTGTACATTCGGTTGACATGTCTAAATTAAGAATAATGGACCCATTGTTGCCGGATGACAATGACAACTCTCCTCACTTAGGCTTCTTGTTCTTCTGTATTATTTCGGCTCCATCTCGGATATGGTTGTGGCGAAAATGTCATGATACAACATTGTATGATGATGGTGCAGTAAATAGTCCAAAGTTGTTGGCCAAATATTATTTGTTCTTCCTCTTTATTTCGTTGTTGGTGGAGTAATGTTTATAATAATAAATTAATGGCACCTTACCGCAGTGGATTTTTATGGTTGGAGTATGGCACGCAGATTGCATGTCAAAACGAGGACAAGACTGGGATTTCTTTTTTTTTTGTTGAAAGAAGAGCATTTTGTCGTCAGTTTTTGGACATACTCGTTTGCATACTCAAAAAAAAAAAAAAAAAAAAAACAATGTAATGAGGCAGACAAGAATTTGAAATGAATTTGTAAACACTGTGGTTATGAAAATTCTATAACAGAAGTGAAGCTCAAGTGGGATGAAAATATAACAAATTGTTTCTTAATAGTCAAAAAGAGAAGACAGATACAAAAAAGCGAGAAAAATGTCTGTCAATCTGCGGTAAGGATTCTACCTAAAATTAAGTTTACTTTAAGTGAAATATTTCTGCAACTTGTTTGACAATGACTTCATTAGAAATAACACAATATAGAAAACACTATAAACAAAATACTGAACTAAGGCAGAGAGGCTTGACGTTGTATTGAGATGAGGTTAGAGATGGTAGTTACTTCAAGAAGTACTAAAGTTGGCAATCCAATCTTGAGGCATTTAACTTTAAGTTAGCAACATTATTATAACTGGTTGCCATTTTTTCATCTGTCAAGTTATTTTTAGATTGACGTTTTACCGGAACAATAATTCCAATTTGCAAATTTTTTTTTGAAAATCATGGTTTTGTTCGAAACACGAAATACGCAAATATTGTGTAGCGATAAAACTTACTGTTTGTTGAATTGATACGTCAAAAAAACAACATTGCAATATTTGGAGTGAAGATAATAGTCAATTGTATGTTGACACAATGGTTACATCCTAAAAAATTAAGTGTTTGGCAAACTTTAAGAATTTGTGGAAAAATTGGTCCGTACTTCTCAAAAAACAATGCTGGCCAAAACGTTGCAGTCAATGATGACCTATTGAATATTTTCGTGGTTATATGTGAAGTCGCTAGTCTACCCGAAACGATTGACTAGTTGGAGGACACCATTTGCTGCGTTATTGCCGATAATGGGTAAAGTCTTCGAGAATTGGACCTCCAGATAAGAGTACGTCTGACCCAGCCTTGGCTGTCATAAGCTAGAAATCATATTCAAATTATAATGCCAAAACCGAGAAGATTAATGTTCGAATAAAGTAAATTTCAATTTATTAACTTTCCATAGGAAGTTATTGTAATCGGTCCGATTTGTCGACATTTTGACATTTCTCGACGTTTTAAGGTCTCTAGAGTCTAAATAAAAGATTTTGTGAGAGATGTCTTAGCTTGTGTGTGTACGTACGTTCGGGAAGCTTTTTTCGTCCTCCATACTTCAAGAACGAGTAGAGATATTCAAATACATTTTGTTGTTGATGCAGAAAGGACTCTTAAAATAATTGAGTGGGCGGCTTTTTGCCATAGCAATTTATTTATTTATTCACGAGATATCGAGAACCGAACATCAATTTTTACAAATTTTGCGTATACTATTTTTTGTAGATTTTAATTTTTTTGAAAGCTACAGACCTTCGGAGTTTTATAAAAATTGCTGAATGTTGAACACAATATTTTCTATGAGATGAAATTTGTTTTAAGCCAGTATTTTTAATTTTTGGAAAATTATTTGAGTCGAAAATCATTTTTTACCAACTTTTAGTAATGTTTATTTTATTTTTTGTAACAAAACAGTTCGATCTTTTCCAAAATCTTACTGAATGTTCAAAACTATATTGTTTTTAAGATTAAATTAGTTTGGAGCCAATGTCTTTAATTTTTAAAAACATATTTAAGTCGAAAACAATTTTTACCAACTTTTAGTAATGTTTTCTTTAGGTTTTTATTTTTTGTAAGAAAAGTGTCAAAAACGTTATTTTTCGTTGTATAAGATTAATTTGTAGATAAAATCGTTTTTTGTTTGTAAAATATTCGAGGTGACTATTATTTTTTTTTTCAGTTTTTTTGATTTAAAGAAAAAAAAAAACGTTAGTTGAATTCTTTTCAAAATTTTACTAGTTTGGTATCACGTTACAATATATAATATAAAATTTAATTCAAGTCGCTAGCGATACTGTTTCGTGAGATATTTTGGGTTAAATAAAATTTTCAGTTTTTTTAAATTGCTGTGGCAAAAAAACCGCCAATCTTTAATTTTGAGAGCCCTTTCTGCATCTCTCTGCATTATTATCTGTTTAACAAAGTTTATTTGAAGTCCATATCTCTATTGGTTCTTGAGATATGGAGGACGAACAAAACACGTACGAACGTACATACGTACACACGCACGCACAGACATCTCCTTAAAAATCTTTTATTTAAACTCTAAGGACCTTGAAACGTCGAGAAATGTCAAAAATTTCAATTCGACAAATCGGACCCATTACAATAACTTCCTATGGGAAGTTAAAAATTGACCGGATTTATAACATTTTGCATATCAAAATCTCACAAAGTTTTAAATTAAGGATGAAACCCTCTTAATAATATTAGCCCAACGAAAAAGCGGTTAGCAAGAGCAATTCTTCGTTCTATCTCAGCGCTGGTATTGAACGCCTCTGCGTCAATACTTACAAAAAGCTCCATTTACATCACCCTGAGTTCTTCTGATTATGACAATGTCATTAGCATGTGCTGGTAATTGGAAAGACTTTTGACAGAAAGTTGACGTGGGAGCTTTGCACTATTTTTTCAAGTACAATGTTAAAGAAATCGCATGACAGCGCAACACCTTGTCTAAAACCTTTTTTGACATCGAAAGGTTCTGTTAAGTTGTTTCCAATATTTATGGAGCAGCGGGAATTCTCCATTGTCATCCTGCACAAACGGACGAGTTTGGCAGGGATGCCAAAACTAGACATGGCTCTATATAGCTCGTCCCTGTAGATGTTGTCATATATGCAGCCTTGAATTTGAAGACGAGATGGTGGGTGTCGAGTTGAAGTTCTTTGTTTTTTTCCAGGATCTGCCGTTATGTGAATATTCGATTGACTGTAGACTTTCCTGGTCTAAAACACATTGATAAGAACATATCAGGTTGTTGACGATGGGCCTTAGACGTTTACATATTACGGCAAAAAAGATTTTGTAAGCGATGTTAAGTAGACTGCGATGCCTCTATAGTTGGTGCAGTTTAGAGGGTCTCCTTTTTTCAGTATTGGGCAAACAATACTGAGATTCCATTCATCGGGCATACTTTCTTTCGACCATATCTTACAGATAATGTGGTGCATACTCCTAACCAACTTCTCTCCAGCTGCTTTAAAGAGCTCGGCATTGAAGCCATCTGCTCCAGCGGCTTTGTTAGACTTCAGCTTAGATATGGCAATCTTTACTTCGTCTTCTATATCCTCAGCATTGACTGTGGTTTTACTATGATGTTTCCACTTTCGTCTATGCAGCCTTCGGTTCTAGGTTTATGTAGTTGTGAATTTCGAAAACACCCTTTCACATCAAATATTTCTCTAGACTCTTTAAATTCTTATTAATAAAATTAATTTAACCCTCCCCCAATGCCACTATCCATGGGTGATACTTGCATCGAGGAGACTGAATAACTATCAGTCCTAGCTATGTGCATCACGAACCACTTGTTGTGGAGTGATCACATATTTGACATCGCCAAAAATGCTGTTAAGTGTTTAGGTTTTCTCCGACGATACAATAAGTTTTTTACCCCTTCTGATCGGGCTATAATTTACAAAGCTTTTATTCATCCTAATCTCGAGTATAACTCTCATATTTGGGCTGGAGCCTCAATAATTCTATCCAGAGTCGTCTGGATATAATTGAAAAAAGAGCTCTAAAAGTGATAGGAGATCGTTCTCTCACCTAGACATTTGCTTCTCTTGAACACCGCCTCAAGGTCTCATGTCTGTTCATTGTTCTATCGTTATTTTTATAAACAATGCTCTAGCGAAATAGCCAGTTGCATTCCTCCCCTTAAACAATTCAACCGTAATACCCGTACTGCTAGGAATGCCCATCAGTTTACCCTTGAGCCCAATTTTGGACGTACTGTTAAGTACAGAGATTTTTTCTTTAGCCGCACGACGCGAATGTGGAATGATTTACCTGACTCAATATTTCCTACTCATTACAATGTGCAGACATTCAAAATCCATGTGAATCGGTTTCTCCTTTCTAATCCCATCCTCCTTTCCTAATTGCTCGCACTGTGTTTAGTCATTATAAGGGTATTCATAACCCCTTAAGCGCGTGCACAATATATAAAAAAAAAAAATATTCTGAGTTTAAATAACTTAACATTAATTTAAAGAATATTTCGATAGTATTTTACTTGCTGTACTCAAAAAGACATACGAGTACATAACATAATCACTTCATAAAAAAAGGTTTTGACTTTTCTTAGAAGTAATTTACTATTTTGATTTTGATTTCATTAGACGTAACTTTAAAAAACTACACAATTAATATTCCAATAGAATTATACTTCAACGTTCCTTTGAATCGCACCCTATTTAAGTATTTAAAGAAAAACTACATTGAAAAAGGTACGTATACGCCCGAGTGTCTAGACAAATTCTGCTGAGTATGAAATGCATAATTTTGTGGTTCTACTTTACGAAATGATCGTTTGTTATTTTTTAAATATACAATTGGCATCACTATTAGTTGTGCTATTAATGTCTTATGATCTTTAACTGGTCACTATGCTTCCTCGATAGTGACGTTGACGCCAGCGCAGATATGATCACAAGTTTGATTCTCCTGGGAATGAGAACTTTTATCCCGAATAGGGTTAAAAGCATCAGACCTAAGGAAAACGCATGGTTCGATGCGAGCTGTAAAGAGGTTATTAGGGTCAAGAAGGTAAGTTTCCGTTGTTTTAAAGCCAATCCAACTGAGGAAAACCGGAATAAGTTTAAGCAAGCCAGGAAAGCCTGCAACGCCCATATTCGACGGACCAAATTTTTACATGACCAAAAATTACGGCAAAAAATACTGCAATGTCCCAAAGGCAGTAAAAATTTTTGGTCATTTGTAAAAAACATGAGAAATTCTTCCTCTTCCTCGGTTCCTACGCTCGTTGTCAATGACACTCCATTTGTTACTTCTTTAGAGAAAGCTAATCTCTTCGTTAGGCAGTTCGCTGCCAATTCAACGCTGCCAGTGAGTGTTATGACTCCGCCTGTTATCGAGCGCGTTAGTGATTCTATGGGGCCAATCTTTTTTCGCACTCGTACTGTGGCGAGAGTCCTAAAAGATCTTAATACACATAAATCCGCTGGTCCGGATGGTATCCCCGCTATTGTTCTGAAGAGGTGTTCTTCAACGCTGGCAAAACCACTGCGTAAGCTTTTTCATCTGTCCTACTCCTCTGGTCTCGTTCCGAGCGGATGGAAAACTGCATTTGTCCAGCCTATTCCCAAAAAAGGCGAATCTTCCTCACCCTCTAATTATCGACCGATTGCACTTACGTCCCTTCTTTCCAAGGTCATGGAAACGCTGGTAAATTATCAGCTTAAGAAATATCTCGAAGACCGAAAGCATCTTAATGACCGGCAGTACGGCTTTCGTAGCAATAGGTCCACTGGTGATCTCATGGTTCATCTCACCGAACAGTGGAGCAAATCTTTACATCGTTTTGGAGAAAGTAAGATTATTGCACTTGATATTTCAAAAGCATTTGATAGGGTCTGGCATCAGGCTCTCTTATCGAAAATGCGTGCTTTCGGTTTTCACGAATCCCTGCTTCATTGGATTAGTAATTATCTTTCGGATCGTTTAATACAAGTAGTATTGGATGGGTTCAAGTCTGAAAACCACATAATAAATGCTGGTGTGCCCCAGGGCTCTGTTCTATCTCCAACACTCTTTCTCATATTTATTAATGATCTCCTGTCTGCAACTTCTAATCCAATACATTGTTTCGCTGACGATAGTACTCTCAGCTTTTCATATTCGTTTTCAGAATCACATCCCTCTTCTTCGGATGTGGAACTGCAACGACAAAATATGATAAGCTCATTAAATTCCGACCTAAACAGCATTCTTGAATGGGGATTTAAAAACCGCGTGGAATTTAATGCTTCGAAAACGCAATGCTGTCTTGTATCGTTAAAGCGTGATATACCCCCATTGCCATTATCCATGGATGGCGCTTGCATCGAGGAGACTGAACATCTCGATATTCTCGGTATGTGTATCACCAACCACCTCTTGTGGAATGATCACATACGCGATGTCGCCAAAAATGCCGCAAGATGTTTGGGTTTTCTAAGGCGATGCAAGAAGTTTTTCTCCCCCTCTGATCTGGCTATTATCTACAAGACTTATACGTCCAAAGCTTGAATATAACTCCCATATCTGGGCTGGTGCTCCTGCAACTTACTTAATCTTTTGGACAGTATTGAACGCAGATCATTTAGATTGATTGGTGATATTACCATCATAAGATCATTTACGTCACTTGAACATCGTCGAAATGTTTCTTGTCTCACCCTCTTTTACCGGTATTTTAACAGTTCATGCTCTAGAGAAATAGCCACTTGCATTCCTCCCCTTAAACAGTTCAACCGTAATACTCGCGCTTCTAGGAATGCTCATCAGTATACCCTCGAGCCCAACTTCGGTCGTACTGTCAAGTATAGAGATTCGTTCTTTAGTCGTACTACGCGAATGTGGAATGCCTTACCACACTCTGTTTTTCCCAGCCATTGCAATATTCAGGAATTCAAAACCAATGTGCACCGACACCTCCTTTTAACCTCTCTCTCCTCTTCCTAGTGCTCACACTGTGTCTTTACATAATAAGGGTAGTAATATCCCCTTAAGTGTGCGCTTATTATAAAAAAAAAAAAAAAAAAAATAATTTAAAAAAAAAGCCAGAGGGAAAATGAAGACATCATCGGAAAAGTACTTCAAAACCAACATGTTTAAATGAATCGCTTCAAAAAAGTTATTTTTAGCAAACCTTAAGAAAATTAAGATTCAATTCGAGGCAATTTGTGTCGAAAATTGGGTGAATCACACATAAAATTGATCAATACTTTATCAATCAATACTCGTTTAAAATTGTATTACAGTGATCGACGAGAGCAGTGATCGACGAGAGCTCCTTAAATGTCTTTAAAGGAAAAAAATATTTAAATTAATATATGAGTTCTTAACCGGTAGAAATATTTTAAAAATTTTTATTGGTGCTGACATATACGGTTTATGAATTACTTCACTATATCTTCCTCATTATTTCTCCTTCATTGCACTACACAAAATGTAATCAAATTTAAAACGGAACATGCTTCTTCTATATTATTTTATTTAATATGTATTATATCCGTTCCTCACGGAATTCCATAAACGATTTTAATATACATATTTCCAACTTCTGTTTTATAGCTCGATTCAGGAAAACAACATCCAACAAATCAATACAAAGCACACAAAATGATCAATTAATTTCCATTCACTAAAATGACATAAACATTCAAACGACATTATTCAAATATACATAGTATACCTACTCCTACTCTAACATACATTTTCTCAAATCCTATAACTCACTTGAACGCATGTAGCAGCAATTTCGACACTTTCAAAAAACCTATATAAAGCTATATAATAAACATTAACAATCCAAAAAGGACATACTCTTCCTTCGTTATCCAAAAAGTTCTTTATCGTTTTATTTTATACTCGCTATGATGTCTATTATAAAGGCTCGTACCTACATATCACCCCTCTAAACTCTAACATGCATAATAACACCACAATCGACAAAAAGACGATATGGTAGCAGCAGCGAAAGTCCTGGAGTTGGAATGGCATGTACATTACGTATACGTTTATGAACTTCATGCTCCACTTTGTCTTATACACCATCGCGAGTAAGGCAGCGGGAAAAGCTGATAGAAAATTTATTTTTGAAGCCGAATCTTCTGCCGCTGACTTACATGGTGTAAGGAACAATGTGTGATAACAAGCGTTTTATCCCCCACCAGACCCGTCACACAAGAGAGGGTGTATGGTAATCGACCGAAAATATCATCCCCATACCCATTTCCCCCCACATCGAAGCCATAAAGGATAACCATCCTCTTCCCCATTCCAAAATTCATCTCATTTGATGTTCTTAAACAAGAATGTGTGCTTGTTTTTTTGTTTGTTTGCTGCTCCTGTTGGATTAACTTGTATCCTTATTTTCGAGGACTTTTCATACACTCGCTCTTAGTCCTGTGTGTGGATATAGGCAGTTGGCAGTTTATTTGTTGCCAAAAAATCACATTGTGGAGGGTTGGTTTGATGATGGTTATGGTATGAAAGAATAAGTTCACAAGGAATCCTAAAACAAACATTTTTATATGTAATCTACCGAAACAAGTCGCTGGCGGCGGCGGGTGGTGAACTTTTTGAGAACAAAAAAAAGGATATTCCTACCTTTCTTAATGCGCGAAGCCTCTTTTTTGGTAATAATGAATGAACAACATGCATATTGAGTGGCATCCGAGGCACTGAATTGACTTGACTTAATATATTATGCATGTGGCAAATAAAGGGTGGGCGTGGAACAGCCTTCAACCCCTCTACCCTCCTACTTGAATTTAAAAATAAAATAAAGAAAAGAATTGCTTCTCTTTGCCACATTCACTTTTAATAAAAGAAAACAGAAGTTTTGCTGATTTTTCGTTGATGATGAAGAGCTAAAGAAAGAATAACTCGCGAGTTATATGTGTGTTGAAGTGAGAAGGGGGAGGGTGAAGGCAGATCTGATTGTAGTTATGTGCATAGAGAACCCCGTGGATAAGTTGTTGACTTTTAGCTAAAGATAACTTTTCTTTTCCTCGTCGTCGGTCGTTCAGCTCAAAGCAGAGAGGTGAGTTGTGGGTACAAACTTAAACCTTCCCCTACACCCTCCCCACCTTCCAAAATCTGTATCCTTGAGTTTTCCACTTGAACTTTTACCAAGAGTGTTTCAAGTGAAAGCATCGCATATACAATAGGGCATGATGATGATTTAGCCTTATAGAATATAGTAAAGTGCGCGGGGGCATCAGCTTCAGCAGCGGTTGGTTTTTGGTGCGGTTTTGTAGTGTTGGCTAAAAGATGAGATCCTTATTGCATGCAACCAACACACACATACACACACCCACACAAATGATGTGAAGTGTATTATCCTTGAAGTGATGGGGCATAGATTCATAGCGAGTGATGAAATATATTCTTTAGACTTTCTTTTCCAACCGCCTCATCATACCAACCATCGGGAGCAACCTCTTGCATAGAGATTAAGGACCAAAACCAGGACCATACCAAAGGATATCTCTTTTCAATGTTTGATTTATTTTTTCTTTAAATGTTGTTACCGTTTGTTCCTCTTTTCTGTTTGAGCTAAAGAAACAAATAACAACAACAACAACAAAAAAAGAAGAGAGATGAAGAACAAGAACAAGAAGAAGAACTGAAAACACCAGAATGCGCTTGAAATAACCTCAAAAAGAAAAATAACAACAACAACAACTATAATAAAAACAACAAAAACAACACGATGAAAATGAAAAACTTTATAAATTCTAGCAGCAGCATCAACAGCAGCACTTAATAAGCAAAAGGACCGAATGAGCTCACAAAATATCCTTGTTTTTCTATTTTTCCATTTTTTGTGTTTGTGTGTTTGTATTTGTTCTTATTTTTTGTCAGTGTGTGTGTGTGTGAATGTATTTTTGTCCTGTCCAAGCTTTCAGGTTGCATTTTGCAACTTTTTGATAAAAAAAAAATTATAAAATATTAAATAAAGAAAGAAACTTATGATGGAGAAAATAGAAAAAATTAGTAATTTTTTAATGATTTTGTTGTTCTGTTTGAATGGGTTGAAAATGGACGAAGCACAGAGGAAAGGGGAAGACGAGAAGAAGAAGAGAAAAAGAAGAGAAGATGCGAGGGCCCAGTTTTATATGAGGTTTTTGTTGTTGTTGTTGGGTTAGGGGATCGTTTTTTTTTTTCTTTTCTCAAATGGGGGGGGGGGGGTGATGCAAATTTTGTATTTAGGTTTTTCTACTTTTGTACAAAGAAAGAAACTCACCTGCTGACGGATATATTTTGTGCATGTTTAAATTAGTTCTTTTTTTTTAGATTTTTGTAACCAAAACCGAGAAGTTGCTTGGGGCAACAGAAATACGAGTAAAAACAAAAAATTGACACCCCCTACCCCTGCCACCCTCCGCCTCCGGTCCGCTCTAACGGACTAAATTTACCTCTAAACCTACCTCTCTCTAGAATTTTTCGTTTGATGTTGGTGAGTGGATTGCAAAAACCTATATTTTCATTGGGGTTGGCTTGATTTTAGCATATTACACAGAAAGAAATTAACAGAAAAAGAAAAAATGAATTTAAATAAAATAAAATAAAAAGAAAATCGTAAAAAGCAGAAATGGTTTGTTAATGCGGGCGTAGCATAGAGTAGCGTAGGTAAGGTAAGGTACGGTAAGGTAAGGTATTCGTTCCGTATATATAAAGTATGAGTTTGAAGGACGCTCTTGGATGGACGAAATGGACGGTTGGTTGGTTAAATAATGTGCAGTGCATCCCTTGTCCAAAAGATGTACCTACATATAACTACCTAGTTTAAATGTGATGTTTTTATTTTTTCAAGTTTCTTATGTTTTTATTGTGTTCTTGACATTTTTGTTTGTTTTTTTTTTTCTTTTTTCGATTTGTTAATTCGTAGAAATTATTTAGAACTTAGAGATATACTTTTGTATTTTTGTAAATCTACATTTTCTTAAGGGGAAAAAATATAATCACGTCAGTCAGGTATGCACTTAATGTCGTGTTGTCTAGCTAGCGAAGCTTGATTAGTATACTTATATACCTTCACTAAAGATCCAACATAGGTTCAAGAAGATTTTCATTATGATGACAGACGTGAGTTGCTACTATTAGTCTTAAAACATATTTATGTACATATGTACATACATAGTTGTAAGTATATGTATTTCATTTTCTATATTTTCACTTAACATAAAGATAATTTCATTTTCAGAGCGCTAAGTGTTGTTCTTTTTATTCATGAAAGAGTTTAGAGTTTTTAATTTCGAAGACATAAAGATTTTATTATATTATAAGACACTTAAGGAATGTTCAAGTCAAACATGAGGTAGTGGAATATCAGGAGGAGTAAGACAGTCAATTGAAAAAACTTGGTGCATGTAAAGAAAAACTTGACAAAGAATCAATCTTTCTAAAAGGTGAAGTTTAACCAAGAAACATTTAAGGATACCGAATCAACAAATGTTAAGCATAAATTGTCAAGAAATTTGAAAAAAAATCCAATTTTGCCCCAGCAAAATCAAAAATTATTTCACGGTACTATACATTTAAAAAAAAATTCAAATATACTGAGATTCTTCTGTTCTGTATTATAACGGGTTATCCATTTTGCGGTCTCAAAAGTATAGGGCTGGAATTCGACGTGTGTCAAACTAAGTTGTTAAACCAATTTTTTTATGTTGAAAGTCTGACATTTACGAAAATGGATCGTTTAAATATAGCACAACACATAAAAATTGTTAAAACCTACTACAAAAATGGTGATTCTGCCACGTCCACATATCGTGCTTTAAGAGGAGATTATGGTTTACATAATTGTCCAACTACGCAAGAAATTAGCAGAATTGTGAAGAAATTTGAAAAAAAAAAACTGGATTGTAAGGCCTGTGTATCATCGTTTCTCTCGTACCACTGAAAATATTGCTACTGTAAGTGAAAGTGTTGCCGAAGACCCAAATGTGTCGATTCCTCATCGTTCTCAGGAATAAGCACTGTCTAATGGCACATTATGGCGTATTTTGCATTTGGATCTACACCTAAATCCTTATAAAGTCCAGCTCAAACAACAACTGAAGCCAGCTGGGGATTTTTCGAACAAAATTTTCTTCATCGACGAAGCAGATTTCTCTCTCTGTGGGTATGTTAATAAACCAAATTGTCCTATTTGGAGTTCTGAGAATCCTCAAGTAATTAAAGAAAGGCCATTAGATCCACAAAAAGTCACTGTTTGGTGCGCTCTTTGATCCGGAGGTGTGATTGAACCTTACTTCTTGAAAACGACAATGGAACGGCTGCCACCGTCAATTCGGAGTGTTATGGTCATATGATAACTGACTTTTTTTTTTGCCTGCTATTGAAGAATATGTGGGCGGTTCCACATGCCACGCACAACTCAACCGAATATGGCTTCATTACTTACTTAAGGTGGCGCTACAGTCCTGTGTGAACTAGGGGCTCACCCAACAAACTTCTCCATCTGGCCCGGTCCCTAGCTAGAAGTCTTCAGTTGCGCACTCCAAGTTGGGTGAGGTCACTTTCCACTTGTGCGCGCCACCTGATTCGCGGTCTTCCTCTACTGATGCGCTGTTCTGTGAGTGTGGATTCGAAGACTTTCCGGGCCGGAGCATTGGTTTCCATGCGCTCTACGTGACCCAGCCATCTTAGTCGTTGGACTTTTACCCTTCTGGCTAAGTCTACGTCGCTGTACAGCCCGTACAGCTCGTCGTTCCATCCCCTTCGATGCATACGGGACCATAGATCACACGAAGAATCTTTCTCTCGAAACGACCCAAGGTGCTTTCATCCGCTTTTGTCATAGTCCATGCTTCTGCACCGTATAGCAGGACGGGGATGATAAGGGTCTTATATAGCGACACTTTGGTCCTTCGAGAGAGTATTTTTCCACTCAATTGCTTTCTTAACCCAAAGAAACAGCGGTTAGCAAGAGTTATTCTTCGTTTGATCTCAGCGCTGGTGTTGTTTTCTGCGTTTACAGCGGAGCCTAGGTAGACGAAGTCCTTGACTACCTCAAAGTTACGTCTGTCGATGGTGACGTTTTGACCAAGCCGTCGGTGTTGTAGGTCCTTTCTTGATGACAGCATGTACTTTGTTTTGCCCTCATTAACCGTTAAACCCATTTTTGCCGCCTCTGCCTCAATACTCACAAAAGCCCCATTGACATCACGCTGAGTTCTTCCGATTATGTCAATGTCATCATAATTGGACAGACTTTTGAAAGATAGTGCCTCTAGTGTTGACGTGTAAGCTCTGCACTATTCTTTCAAGTACGATGTTAAAAAAATCGCATGACAGCGCATCACCTTGTCTAAAACCTTTTCTGACATCGAAAGGTTCTGTTAAGTTGTTTCCAACCTTTATGGAGCAGCGTGAATTCTCCATGGTCATCCTGCACAAACGGACGAGTTTGGCAGGGATGCCAAAACTAGACATGGCTCTATACAGTTCGTCCCTGTAGATACTGTCATATGCGGCCTTGAAATCGATGAAAAGATGGTGGGTGTCGATTTGGTGTTCTTGGGTTTTTTCCAGGATCTGCCGTAATGTGAATATTTGATCGACTGTGGACTTTCCTGGTCTAAAACCACACTGATAAGGACCTATCAGGTTGTTGACAATGGGCTTTAGACGTTCACATATAACGGCAGAGAAGATTTTGTAGGCGATGTTAAGTAGACTGATTCCTCTATAATTGGTGCAGTTTAAAGAGTCTCCTTTTTTCAGGATCGGGCAAAACAATACTGAGGTTCCATTCATCGGGCATACTTTCTTCCGACCATCCGACCATATCTTACAGATAAGTTGGTGCATGCTCCTAACCAACTCATCTCCAGCTGCTTTAAAGAGCTCGGCATTCAGGCCATCCGCTCCAGCGGCTTTGTTAGACTTCAGCTTAGATATAGCAATCTTTACTTCGTCTAAGTCGGGAGGACGGGATTGTTGGCTTTCGTCGTCTATATTGAATGGATCATCCTGCCTGACAGCGGAATTCGGTTCGTCGTCGCCGTTATACAGTCTGCAGATGTGGTAAAAAAACCACATACGCAATTTTCTTGAGAGCCCTTTCTGCATCTTTCTGCCTTATTATCTGTATAACAAAATTTATTTGAAGTCGATATCTCTACTGGTTCTTGAGCTATGGACGACGAAAAAAACTGTCGCGAACGTACGGACGTACGTACACACGCACACACAGACATCTTTCTAAAAATCTTTTATTTCGACTCTAGGGACCTTGAAACGTCGAGAAATGTCAAAATTTTTAATTCGACAAATCGGACAAATTACAATAACTTCCTATGGGAAGTTAAAAAGACATAATCATGAATAAAAGTATTGTATGTGTGTTTTATTTACGTTTATTTTTGAAACCGCAAAATGGATAACCCTGTATCATACATAAATTGAATAAATGCAAGATTTTAAGTTTTGGTATTTATAATTCATATTTCTTTTTTGATTTTGTGTCATTATTTCTATAATTAAATTCAAATATACACAAAAATATTAAACATTTATTTTTTATCCTAAATAGACTTTTATTCGTCACTATGCGGTGGAGGTAGTCAACTCACATTAGCACTGTGCCATAAGAGAATAAGTTGTAATCAGTGATCATCAATCTATAGCATTCACAGGTAATGATGATATGAATGTCATTGTTTTTCTCAAAGATGTGCGAATAGGTTATGCCAATCAAAAGCAAAAAGTGACTTTGAATCTTTAAGAATATTGGCATTAACCTTCTTTTAGCACTTAGTCTAATTGACACCTAAAATTACAGTATGAATTAGTTTCTGAAATTAGTTGCTGAAATTAAGCTCTGTCTCGAATTGTTGAAGACAGTTAAGCATGGGTTGAACGTAGTGACTCTCCGCGGTTTATGATTTATTAATAGAAACATATGGCTGATAACAGCTCCCTTTATTTTTAAGCATAATACTTCAATGCATACAATATACATATACTCGTAAATAACCACTATATAGAAGTACTTAAGATTTTCGGATAAATTAATTTCAGGGCAAAGTGGTTTGCTGTGAAAAACAACTAAAATTTGTGTACCTTTAGTAATGCTTTAAATTATTTTCAAAAAATTTGCTTCTAAGAAAAAGAGCAAATATTCAGAGTTTTAAGAAGAAACATTAAATAAAAGATCGTCAATTTTATATTAAGTTGGCTTTAAATTCCCGAAACTAGTCTTCCTCTTCAATTCCATCTTATTTTTTTTTTTTGATGAACATAAATAGTGAACATTGAAGTCATTTTTACTTGCGACATATAGGAACTATAAAGCAAGTATAGCATTCGAAAACATTTCGAATCAAACATGACATTACGATGGTAGAAAAGTCGAAAAAAGTGGATGCCACGATTCCGTCCGTCTGTCTGTCTGTCCTGGCCCCTACAGCCTAAACCACTGTGCCAATAGAAATAAAAGTTTTCAGACGATTAACTTAAGGCGTTTTTTTCATTTTTTTAATGAAAAATAACAGCAGTCCGCATACAAATTTTTTGGTTTAAAATAGAAAATTAGAATTTTTTCAAAAATTAACCGATAGATATTCTTAAAACTTCCTCTATTTTTTTTCTTAATTCAGCTTTTTTCTACAAGAAAAATATATTTTAGTATTGCTCCACAAGGGTACCCCTCATAAAACCGTTTTTTTTTTTAAGTTTTCTCAAAAACTAATCGACCCATTTAAATAAATTTTAAAATTGATGATATTATTTGTTGATAGAAAATGTCATTTTTTTTTTATTTAAAAAAAAATATTTTTTTTTACAAAACTTGATATCTCAGAAAGGGGTGAACATTTTTTAACGAAATTTAAATTCAAAATGTATATTTTGAGCACTAAATAACTGCATACGAACAAATATTTTCAAGAAAAAATTTAAAAATTGTATAGGTATATAAAAATTAATTTAAAAAACCCATTCTTATGATTTTCCAAATAAAATTTAAGTTAATCTAGGCTTTTTGAAAAATAAAATGGCATTTAAATTTTTGAGATAAAACTTATTTTGCAGGTATATTTTCAAATCTTAAAATATAGGAAATATTTTTTGAAGAAATTAGCAAGTTCTAGCCACCCAGTCGTGCATTATATTTGTTTCAAAATTGAAAATCTCTTGACTAAAGCTTTTAAGATCTTAACAAATTAAGGAAATCTACTTTTTGAAGTAAATTTGCTTTAGCTGTTCTAGAACTGAGATTTTAACACGAATTTCAAGAACATACATATCCCAAAAACATCAAAAATGACACTTTTGTTAGCCATTAGGCTAATTGAAAAACCCAATCCACGTTTCAGGGAAAAGAGATTCTGAAACGTGTAATTTGTGACTGCCACACAAAAGTTTCTTTCCAACTTATGTGTTTACCTTAAATTTTTAACTTCCCATAGGAAGTTATTGTAATGGGTTCGATTAGTCGAATTGAAAATTTTGACATTTCTCGACGTTTCAAGGTCCCTAGAGGCGAAATAAAAGATTTTTAGAAAGATGTCTGTGCGTGCTTGTGTACCGTACGTTCGTATACGTCTGTACGTTCGCGACGTTTTTTTCGTTGTCCATAGCTCAAGAACCAGAAGAGATATCGACTTCAAATAAATTTTGTTATACAGATAATAAGGCAGAAAGATGCAAAAAGGGCTCTCAAGAAAATTGGGTGGGTGGTTTTTTTTACCATAGCAGTTTAAAAAAAAGTGAAAATTTTGGTTAACCCTAAATATCTCATGAACCAATGACGCTAGAGACTTGAATTAAATTTTATATTATATATTGTAACGTGATACAAAACAAGTATATTTTTGGAAAAAAATCCAATTAACGGTTTTTTTATGCATCAAAAAAACTGAAAAAAAAATTTGTCACCTCGAAAATTTTACGACTAAAATATGATTTCATCTCCAAAACAATTTTGTGCAACGAAAAATAATGTTTTTGACATCTGATAACATTTTGAGAAAAATCTAATTGACAGTTTTTTTTATAAAACATAAAATCCTAAAAAAAACATTACTCATAGTTGGTAAAAATTGAATTTCGACTCAAATATCTTTTCAAAAACTTGAGATTATGGCTTCAAACTTATTTTATCTTATAAGAAATATTGTTTTCAACATTCGATAAAATTTTGAGAAAAATCGAATTGACAGTTTTTGTTCAAAAAATTAAAAACCTAAAAAAAACAATACTAAAACTTGGTAAAAATTTACTTTCGACTCAAATAGCTTTTCAAAAATTACAAAATATTGGCTTCAAACTTATTTTATTTCACAGAAAATATTGTTTTCGATATTCAGTAATTTTTTTATAAAAATCCAACAGTCGGTTTTTTCATAAAAAAATAAAATCTACAAAAAATAGTACGCAAATTTGGTAAAAATTGATACATATAGACAAACTTTTAAGCAAGAAGTTATCAGTGTGGGTCGCATCCCAGCCTCTTTTTTTTATTTTATATTCAGAGAAATTATGTACTTAAATACACGTATTTCCTTAAATTCAAGAACCAAACATTTTTCTCTCTACAATTTTTAAGTTTTGGTGACTCCGTTTAGATCAAAATATTTTTAGCATCAGCTCCATCTACGAGCAAGCAGACTTGATAGCGATAGTAATAATAGACTCTCAAAAATTGAGTCCGCAAAAACTAAGTCAAAAAGGCACGAAAATTCTTCATATCAGATTCTTTCTCATTTTCTGGATTTTTTAATTTTTGTAGCGTTTTTCACTAAAAAGCTAAGTTTCAAAACAATTTTTTACATTTCTGCATGAAAGCAAGAAAAACCCTCTAAACTATTGTGTTTTGCTCTTAGATATGGCATATTTAGAAAACTGTTGGAATCTTGGAATGCTTACATATGTAGAAAGTCGACCAAATGAAATAGTAAGACTATACCTTGCTGGACAACAGCGTTGTAAAATAAATTAAATAACTAAAGTTGTCACTTTAGCCCTTGAAATGTGTACATTTAAGGTTAAGATACACATTATATTATTTAAATTTTGTTAGCCTCCTTTAACAGAACATAGAAGAACATTTTTAAGCGTAGAGTAAAAACACGTCTATATGTTAAACGTGTGACTCCCCCTGATTAAAAGTCTGGATCTGCCCTTGGGTCTTCGGAGCGTTTGGAACGTGAAACAACTTTTGTTCGAAAAACAGTTATAAATTTCCGTACATACAGTCAGTCGAACACAAACTTTTACTGTTATTTTTGGAGACTTCGGTCTAAACTCGAAAATATTTTCGTGCCATATCCCTTAAAAAAATACATTTTTGAGGCCTTGAAAAAAAATCTGATCACATCAACTCACAATCCATTCATTTATAATAGAATGGGTCTAAAAGTTTTCGATAAGAGAAGTTAGCCGATAAATTTGGTACTCAGCAAGCCTTTGATATTACATTTAGATGAGAAAAAAATGGTGATAAGAAATTCTTGGCTGTATTCCTTAAACTTAAAGATCAACATTTTTACAGTTTTGAGAATGATGTTGAAAGTGCAAATTATTATCAAAATTTAACAAATCCAAATTTCAGTTTTTTAATATAAAATTTAAAAACCAACTGATTTTATAATAAATCAATTTTATTCATCTATACAAAATAAATCAATAAACCGTAATGATTTGTTGTTAAAATGTTCCAAATCTGTAAGCATTACATTACTTAAGAAAAAACAACTTGAGTAAGTCTCATTCTCAAGTAATAGATAATATTCAATAATCCTCAAAAATTTTCAACTTTTCCCACAAAAAAAACAGTTTCGCAGTTTAACATATTTTTTTTCTTATTCTCGAAAATCTCCTACAATTTATATCTTTAGTAAATTAATTTTGAAAGGCGTCTCCAAGGACATGTGTCTATTTCATACAAGTCTTAACCACGACGAAATTCCTCTATATACATATGAATGTAGATGGGTGTGTGTGTTATAGCTTATAAGAAAGTCTCAAGTGAATCGTAAACTTAAAAAATAAAATAAAACCAACGAAAAAAAATAATATACGTTAAAATAAAACTTTCTTCCCATAAGCGGTGCTAAAAAAGTTAATACTTAAACGTTTTTCCGAAGGAAAACTCCTCTCTTAAATCTTTTTTCTTCTTATTCTTGTGGGAAAAGTTTTCTGTCATAATATTATAATATGAGACACAGTGCGATTATCCTTTTTGATCAACCCCTCCTCCTCCTTTAGCAAAGAAAACATATTTATACTCGTACTTTATAGAGACTTTAAGCGGCTTGAAAGTACGAGTATAGCTTTGTGGCTGTATCTTCATACGAGGACATGCAACATGCGACACAAGGACAACGACGACATCGACATTCGGCAGACAGAAAATGCGGAAAAACTTTTCCACACCGTCTTTTTTATTTTTATTTTGCAAAAATTTGGAAAACGAATTGAAAATTGAAATCGACAGGTTGGAAGGGGGTGAAGTTGTTTGTGATGATGGGGTGGTTGAATGTTTTTATTTTTTTTGTATTATTTTTGTTTGGTAAATTGTCTTCTGTGGCTGAGAGATGTTTTCGCACATTTCAAGGCGAAGGCAAAAGGATATACAAACACATACATATCAGTTAAGTACACATGCATTATGACTTTTTAAGTAAATATTTCGTTTTGCAAATTTACCGGAAAACCAACCGAATCCCCTTGTGAAAGTTTTAAATTTCCTTGTTTTCCTGTTTGTTGAAAATGGAAAAACCTGACTACATATGCAAAAGAAAAACGACGTACGGGTACCACTGGTGGAACAAAATTGCGAGAGGGGGTGGAAAATAACATGATTTGACGACTTAATAATGTGTTTTTCGCATGTGATATGTGAGTGAGGGTAGAATGCTCCCTTACCTACAACATACACTTGAAGTGCGTGCCAATTTCCTAATTGTGTGAATAAAACTTTTGTAACGTATGCGAACGCTTCGTGACGTCGCGTCTTTTTGTAAGGACTCTAGTAATCTGATGGAGGATTGCGTGGCGGAGGTAATGACGGAGGTGCTGGCGGGTGATGGTGGTGTAAGCGAAGAGTAACAAAACCATCTTTTTAACCACATAATGAGCTTGTAGATGTGGTTAAGTGGTTGATATATGAATTTTTGCACAATCAAATTATTTTGTTACTCCCGTCGGTCGTCGGTCGTGTGGATGGATTCGGGGCTGAAGGGGTGTGAGTTTTAGCAGACGGCTTGAAGGATGAATTTGCGAAAAAGTTTTTTAAATGTTTCCTTCGGGAATTCATTGAACTTGTTGAGTAGGTGGATATGGAAATGTAATATTGTAATTTTATGTTAGGTAATGTATCATGAACATGCACAATTGTCGAAATAAATCTTAATTTTTAAAGGAGCGGGGGGGGGTCTGTAGAAAATTGAATTGAACATGGAGATGTGAAATAATTTAATAATAAATCCTAAAAAGTCAAGAAAATAAGGGCTCCTAGTTGATGTATGTATATGAATGTGCTGTAAAGTGAGCAGCCTATAACTTTCAAAAACGTTGTTTGGAAGCTAGACAAAGATTTATTTTAAGTTTGAAAAATTGCATTCTGTCAATTAGCCTAGAAAATTAAACAATTCAAGATATTTCATTAATATCAATCTAAAAATAAGTGGTTAATTCAGCTTGTAATACTAATGCGTACCATTGTTTTTAAACTTATGAAAATAAAATATTAGAGTAAAAAAAGGTTGCAAAGAAATGGAGATAAAAGAAACTCTTAGTGATTTAGCACGTTTAGACTTTTTTCTTTGACACCACGTGAAAGAAAAGATCAAAAGATCTACGGTAATGATTGAAAAACAAATTTTTTAAATTCAGATAAGCTTGCATGAAGAAATTTAGAATAAGAAGTAAAAAAAAATACCAATAAATCATTTCATCTCTTCTCAAAATTTTGTGTGCGAGATAGTGAAATTAAACACTATTTTATGCGATAAGCCAATCCTTTTTCTTTTTATGGCCCGCGAGTGTTTTCATTCTTACATAACATATAGGTACCTATTTATTGCTATAATGGGTTAAGTTCATCCTTCTCAAAATTGTACGTATTGTAGATGTATTGTATGTTGATTTTGCCGTGGGCGGTAATTGTTTTTAAAATTAATTTTGTGCGCGATAATAAAATTAATACAATTATATGGAAATAGGTTGCATACCTTATTTTAGCAATGACTTCGCGCAACGGGACGACAGTAACATTTACAATAGCAGTTGCAGTAGTAGAGAAATTTATACTTAAAAAGTGTGTCTATTTGAATAATTTAAATTGTTCTACCTAAGTTAGGAAAAAAAATAAATTCCGGAAAAGTGAGTAATTTTTTTGCTAATATTAGTTATAATTTTCAATTGTTCTTTTACATTTAAAACAAAAGATTTAAAAACGGATCATCACTAAGTGTATCAACATTTTCTTTTTAAGAACCAAAATGAAAAGAGTTAAAGAAAGTGGTGCGTCATATCATAATAAGAGGAGAGCCAAATTGGAAATTATTAAAAAAGATGATAGGGCCTTACTTAAATAGGTAAAGCTTTCTGTTACTGAGACGCCAGATTCTACTTCTAACTCAAATGCACAAACCTAAGAACAACTTGAAACTGTTGAATTTGACAGTGTTCATCTGGATCCAGAGCAAAATGTCCGCATCGCTTCGGAAAATCCAAGTCCATCAATATCTTGTCAATTAGAGTTTGCATCTGCATGTTAAGCCATGAATTTCAATATCTTGGAAATGGAGACGAAAATGGCGTTGCCTGATTTTTAACATGGGAACCTGAATTATATTGGAAAATGGCCAGTAATCATAGACGAAAACATGCTATTGTACCTCATTCAGCAAGGACATTCAATAATTCAACACATTTCTGATTTCATCAAAGCGTCACGTTCAGCTTTGTCTACGTCTACTTTAATGGGAGAGACAAAGCGGCTTACCAAGGAGTGGTTTTACCGCAGATTGACAAACGGTAAGAAGGTTTTGAGAACATGGATGGCTTATTCTCCCAGCAAGGTATCATACTGTTTTGTGTTTGCTGTCGTTTATTCGAGGACATAAAACCACCGACTGGATCAAAGTTTTGCTTATCTGAAGACTTTAGTTCATGGCAGTCCACTTCACCAGCAAAATTATTGTAAATGGAAGGAATTGGAGAGCAGACTGCAAAAAGGATAGACAATTGACAAAGAAGCTCAAGACATGGTGGAAAATGAAACCAAAAAATGTCAAGAAATTCTTTACAGAATGTTTGACATCATCAAATTCCTTTCAAAACAAAATTTGGCCTTGCATGTTCATTTAGAAAATTAAACTAGTACAAATAGAGGGAACTTCTTGGAATTGGTACATTTAATTGCTAAATATGATCCTGTTCTTCGTGAGCCAATCGTAAGATCCAAAATGTTTCCAAAAACTTCAATAACTTATATGTCACCGGAAATCCAAAACGAATTTATAGCCATTTTGGGAAACAACATTCGACAATACATCATTGAGCGAGTGCAAAAAGCCAAATACTACTAGATTATATTTGACAGCACTCCAGACATTTCACATAAGGACCAAACAAGCCAGGTTTTATGATACGTTGTGATTGAAAATCAGGAAGTTCGTGTAGTGAAATCCTTTACAGATTTTATAGAAACAAAAGATAAAACGGCCGAAGAAATTTCTACTATGATTTTGAGCAAGCTTGAAGCAGATAGATTTAATATTAGCAACTCTAGAGGTCAAGCGTATGATACCGCTGCTGTTATGTCTGCACGGCACTCAGGAGTTCAGCAAGGGATAAAGAATTTAAATCCAAAAATTTAATTTGTACCTTGCTCCATTCGTTCGTTGAACCTGGTTTGCGTTCACGCTAGTTCCGTAGAAGCAAGTTCAGTGACATTTTACGGCACATTAGAACGGTGTTATTCTTTTTTTTCCAAATCCACACATCGCTGGGAAGTTCTGATAAAAGCAACTGGAAAAAGTTTGAAGAGGGTACAGGATACGCGATGGAGTGCAAGGGCTGATGATGTAAATATGACATGGCATCATTATAAAGAGATTCTTCCTACCTAAGAAAAATTAACGGAAACAGGTAATTGTTTCCAAAATCTTTTTGAAACAAAGAAGTTGAGTTTTTTAACAATATTATTTGAATTGGCAGGTGCAAGTTTGAGCGTAAGAATCGATGCAGGAACTTAGCTAGTTGCGATGCAGTGTTTTCCTTTCTTTGTTTCTTGGGCTTGTGGAAACCAGTTCTTTTTTAAGTGAATGACGCACAAAGATATTTACAAACGAAAGAACTTGATATAAGACTCCGTAATGGAAAAATACATGCTTTGAGGAAATTTTATTAGAAAAACGAGAGCAATGGACAGAAGCAGTCGAAAGATATGCAAATGATATGTGTGAAGAGCTTGGAATTTCTATGGATCCTCGGAGACGAATTGCAAAAAAGATCATGTTTGATGAAATAACAAAAGATGCCAACCTATCTAATGAAGAAGAGTAGAGACGAAAGCTCTTTTTATCTTTTGATAGAATCATTCAAAAAATTCGTGAGCGTTTCAAACAACTCCACAATTTGGCCGAAAATTTTGATTTTCTAACACCAGCAATTTTGTTAAATTCAGAAGACACTCAATGTAATCCGGACCATGCTTCTGCTGAAATAGACGTACAAGAGCTTCAGTTGGAACGACATTGATGGCAATCCTTTGTTGATGCCACAGAGAACAAAATTTAATTAAGTAATGCAGATCCACTTGATTTATTAAAATTTATTGTAAGATCAAAACTTGAGGATTCTGTACCTAACATTATAATAATGCTCAGGATATTTTTAACTATTGCTATTAGTATTTCCAGCAGTGAAAGAAGTTTTTCTAAACTTAAATTAATTACAAATTATTTAAGATCAAATATGAGCACCTTCAGACTTACCAATCTCGCAATCTTATCAATTGAACGAGATGTATGTGATCTTATTAATATTGAAGCTGCAATTAAGGATTTTGCTTGTAAAAAGAGTAGGCGCGTACAATTTTAAGTATTTAAATTAATATCTTTTGTTTGTTATTTAATGGAATTTCTTTTAATGAATTTATACTATTTTTATAATTTTTTATAATAAATATTATTTAAGAATAAAAAACGATTTTCGTCATTCTAAATATGTACCTACTCGTATATACCTTTATACAATTTCCACGTTCAATAAAACTAAGTTATATGTATTAACATCTATTCAGAACTTTTTTTATTTATAACCTGTGCCCTGTTATCATCACCAAAAGTTGTAAGGAACTAGTGTCTACTTAATTTTCTTTTTTTTGAATTTTGTCATGTCAGGGGCGGCAAAATTTCTTCCGCCCCGGGCGGCGAATGCCCACGTTATGCCACTGTACTGTACAATTAAGAACTTGACGAACTTGTTACATATTTGACGCGATCGTATAGCAAGCCACATTCACTCTGAGCAGATGACGTAGTCAAGGATACGCAACGTATTGAGGTGAGAAACTGAATGACTTTGACTCGCAATCGGAATTGACCTAACTGATTATGATGATGATGATGATAATTATTGTGACCTTATAAAAGTCTTCAAAAGAAATAATCTTAGGTTCACTTATCACAAGAATTTAATCTTTTTCTAAAAGCCTTAAAACTAAGCCACTAATTAAATTACATTGTCCCTGTTCTGTAAAAATAATAAACAATAAAGTCAAAATAGTCTTAGTATATTTTTTAAATGATTAATTTACACCGAAACTGTAGAGTTAATATAATTTAGTATAAGTGTAACTAATTTGTTCCCTTTATCTTCTTTTACACAATGGTCTATACTTTTGAAATTATTGTTCATAAATGTCATATTTTTGTGTTTTTTTGCATAATCGTAATTTTATTTAATTTAACTTCAAGCAACTATTCGATCAATTAAATGGTCTGATGTAACTAAAACTATAACTAATAAAAACACAACATAAATTCTTTTTAAACACGAAATCGTAAAATTTATTCATCTTATTGCTCAATACTCATTTTATATACTACTTACTTACACAACAAAAATTGAAGAAAAAATAACAACAAACAAAACTTACTTCATTATTTTAGGTTAAATGTTTTCCCACATTTCTTAGCCCATAACCAGCACTTAATCAAATTTCCTGACTAATTTTATTACACTCGAAAACATTAAAACAAATTTCCGATCACGAAACATTATTTTTTTACTACTTTGGTTGTTGTTGTTGTTTTAAATATAAAAATATTAAAAGAAAAAAAATAGAAATAAGAAACAGTTTTACACTAATTGCCTCTTGAACTTATGTACAATCAAACCACGAAGGACATCTCCGCGTTATAAGTTGAGTTACATCATTTTATTTTATTTTCAATGAGCAAAAGAACCCAGCAGGACATATTGCGTATAGCAATAAAAATTTGACCCCTTTGATTGACGATTTTGTTTAAAATTCATTACTCTGTGCTATGACACTGGGCATAGAACATAAAGAAGAATAAAAATAAAAACTTTCCAACACGAAGCACCGAAAATGTTACAAAAACAACAACAACAAAAAGGGTTAATTAAACAATTGGTCAAGGGTGGTCGACCGAGCGTCGAGTCGGTGGCGCGCGGTATCACCATCGATTATAATTTGTTATTTGTGTCGTAAATGCTACCAATTAATTCGACTCCTTCACACGACACAGTCAACTCCAAAGACCAACCAGCAAAATATCCTATGCCTGTCCTCTATGTACAACTCGCTGTTGTATCTACCTCTATAACGTGTGTGCAAACAACACTTAAAACAAAAGTGACATGGGTAAACATGACCCCTGCTCGGGTGTCACTTACAAATGAAAAAGAAAGTCCCAACGAACAGTCTTCGTCCCAAAAAGAACGAAAAAAAAATTAAAACAGAAACAAAACAAAAGAGCTGGGGTGAGAACTTTAACGCGTCTGTACTTTATGACCATCTTTTCTGCCCCGTGCAATGTCCATCCACCACCACCGACCGACCGACTGTGTCCAGAGAGTGTGGGCAATGTTTGCATGTTTAATTATATCGAATCCAATTGGTTTTTTCGTCATCACTCCTTAATTTACATATGACACGCATATCCCTTAAGGATATATCCACTTTGAGTGTACACAATATATTATCTTCTTCGTCTTCGTCTTTGGCTTCAGCTCAACTCGAAGGTGGATAAACACGAAAGGGGTTGCACATCACGACAATCCACAAAAGTTCCTTCAGTCTTCGTCCTTTCTTTCAATTTTTTTTTTTCCACTTCTCTTCCATGGATTATGCAAAATTTATATGACAATGTATCACGTCCTTGTGCAAACCACATCCTTTCGCATTGGAAAACAGTTTTCCTTTTTTGAAATCCCATGTCACATTTGCAATCGCTTGTGGGCCAGACATTTCGTATCAGCCGGCATAGATATGATAGCTTCCAACTTTATATTGACCACAGCCGCGTCGAAATGCAAGGAAGGCATCCTGTGGCAGGACATCCAACTCATTCCAGTTTCGCTTTATCATCATCATCATCGTCGTCCTCATTGTCCCCACACATACGGTACCGTACACCGTATTATAATATGCTGACTTAGTGAGATTAGTTTCTTGGAAAATCTTTGGAGTTTTGCTTGAGTGGCACTGACTCTCTACTCAAGATTCACTTGATGGTGCTCTCACCCAGCCCTCGAGGGTAATATGGGTATTCAAGTCGCATAAGTCTTTCAAAAGTATATATGACATGACATGGACTGTTTGTTTCTTCGGATACCAAGGATATGAGCTATAAAATAGTTTGTGTTTTGTATAATGTATATTCGTGTGTCTACGTTGTCTGGTTTTAAAGGAAATCCGATATGAAGAAGACCACAACGACTAATTGCTTAATTAGCATATGGTTTCGACATCTAAAACAGAGTCGAAGCAAAAGCTTTGTTTTGTTTACATTTTCTTTGGGTTCGGTTGGTGGTGGACTTTCATAATTCTCTATTTCTTAATATGGATCCTTTTCTGAGGCATATTTGGGTTTACTATATATTGACAGACATTACCTATTACCCATATTGACTGAAGCTCATTCATTATTGGGTAAACAATAAGGCACGCGTTTAATACACAACATATAAGCCGCCGCGCGCCGTAGTATACTCAGTTCACCTTCTATTTTAATGACAGGTTAATAAAGTTTTAATTAAAAGAAGAGACTAAAAAATACCAAAGTGAAAAAATATACGTTTGAAACTCCGTGTGTTGTGTGTTTGTTTAATTACGAAATGTAATTGGAGCAAAAAGGGTTGAAAATTGAAAATCGATTTGTTTAACTTTCTGAATAGAGGCCACAGCCATTGCCACATTCGAAAAAGGGTTTAGTAAAAATTGGTTCTATTGGAGAAACATACATTGTGCGTGAGTTTTTTTATATTATCATTGTATGAGAAGTACATATTATGTAATAATTTTCTTTGTTTTAAAAGGATATACATTAGTGCAGGGTGATTGCTGTCTATTAGATAATTACCCTTTAAATGTGTTAAAATACCGAAACCAAATATATATACAAAATTGCTTCATTTCTTTTAAAGGAGAAAATGTGAATCCACTTTAAATTTGATTTTAAGGCAATTTGAATTTTTTTTTAAATATCGAGTCTAAAAAGTTGAATTATGTCGACTTGAATTAAGAAAACACAATCTTGTACCGGAATTGGATAAACAAAAATTTAACGTTTGATCAACTTCTTTTTTCAAATGCTTTTGGACAAGAACCAGTAGAAGATTTTCGGAAATTTTCAACACCTATATTGTAAAACCTTAAACTCTGCATTGCATCCAACATAATTTGCAATGGTATTTGGTTTTATAACAAGTCTTGCTCATTTTAATAGAACTAGACTTCATATCTGTTTTTTTTGGTGGGTTGTTTATGATGCTGGCCATGATGCGTTCGGTGCTCAAATTATTATGAACGCCAATATATTTTTGATTTTTTGAATACAGACTTTGTCTATGATTTTAAGGATATTAAAGTATCTTTAATTTGACCTTATAATTGTTTCTATAAATCTAAGTGTTTCCAAGTTATGACAATTAGATTTTTAACAAAAAGTGAACAAATGTAAAATAACAAAAAACAAAAATATTTTAAGCTTTATCTTAGTTTTCTTTTTGTATTTAAGCCCATATCCAACACTTTAGACCCACGATTTTCTACATATACTTTTTTAAATCGAAATAAAATTACAATTTAATAATATTAAAGTCTATACTCTCAGCCAGCAAGAATTTTATTTTATTTATATTCTCAGCAATTAAATAATAATTACTTAATTTTTAATTAAAGTATTCCTTGAAAAATTAGGTTTTTGAGAAAATTTAGCAGAACTGTCAGATGTAACGCACGACCCAATGTAAAAAGTCTCTGGGTTATTATCTGAATAAATTAAAACATCATTTAGACCCTGCCTAAAAGAGGTGATTTCAATAACCTTACAGGATAAAGTGATTTTGAAATCGGATTCGAAATAAAGCCACCATAAATAAACCTCCGGAAAAGTTTAATTTGATTGCGAGGTACACAACCTTGTTGTACCTCGCGTAGTGCCAAGTTCTGGCACTACGCCCTTTTTACTTCCCCCCTCTATTTTAACTTGCTACACTTACTAAACTTGTGATCACATTTGCACCTTACCAAATTTCAGCTCAGTAACAAAAGCAGTTTCTGAGATACAGCACTTAAAAAATCGAAAAAACCGTAACTAACTAATTGCCTGACCAATCATCAAATTTTTGAAACATTTCCCGACATTGTAAAATCTTGAAATAACATCGTAAAATCTTGAATAATAAGGTCTTGCGGTGCAAAGAAAAGAAATAATAGAAAAATTATGGTTTTCGATTTATAAGGCGTGGTATCCACCCACTTTCTTCAAATGGTGTATGCAATAATGAAATTGTGTAGAGTGATAAAAACTGTGCACTCAGGCGCGTGGTATCAGCCTACTTTTCATGAATTTGGAATTTTTTACAGAGTGCGGCAATTTTTTGTTGAATGATAAAATTCAACAATGTTGGAAGAGAAATTGGAAACTTGTTTGAGGAAGGTGGCTCGTCAATTCGAACCGTTATTGTCATATGATAAACGACTTTTTTTTGCCTGCTATTAAGGGCCCCCGCAGACTGCAGACTTTTTATCGACCGATAGTTTAGTCGGGTTGGGCTGAAAGTGCGCACACAGAGCCAACTAAACAGTTTGGTTGTTGAACAGGGCGCAGACTATTCAACAGCCGGCCGACTATTCTCGAACTAGTTTGTAACTGACTGTTGAAGCGGTCGCATCGCACAATGAAAATATTGTCCAGAAAAATTATTGCTCTCATCATACTCCGGAGACGGAAAATCAAGAAGAGATTCCGAGAGTATTGGGTGCATCCCATTCTCAGTGATAGATTAGTTAGTGGAAAATTTTACACTATGCATTCCGCCAAATCACAGAGCGAACTGAACTATCGGCCGACTAAACAATCGTCATGTATGCGCAGGCGTGTATTGTATGCGCCAATACTTATTAAACAGTCGGCCGATAATTGGCCGACAGATAAGTTTGAATGTAATCGGGTAGCCCATCAAACTTTTTTATCGGCCGATACTGAATCGCTGTAGTGTGAGCATATGCATTCCTCTCCATACTGATTAAGAAGCCGACCAATCTATCGGCCGATAAAAAGTCTGCAGTCTGCGGGAGCCCTAAGGAATACGACTTGGAAAATATGTGGTTTCAACAAGACAATGCCACATGCCACACATCTCGAGCGAATATGGCTTTATTGCAAGAGACATTTCTTGGCCGCATAATTTCTCGTCGTGGCAATATCAACTGGCCACCAAGATCATACGATTTGACACCGCTGGACTATTTTGTAAGGGGCTACGTGAAAGACCGTGTTTATGCAGATAAACCTTTAACTCTTTAGCACTTTAAAACCAACATTCCTCAAGTTATGGCTGAGAAAATTACCTCAAAAGAAACTAAAGAAAGAATCATTTAAATGATGTAGTATTTCACACATAATGTCAATGTTCAAATTTTATAATAAAAAGGAAATATTTTATACATTTGTATGTGTTTTATTTACGTTTCGTTTGGAACCGCAAAATGGATAACCCTGTATATTAGAAGAAAGATTGGGATTTTGGTTAAAAAAAATGGAAAACATCGCATTTTTCGGGATATACCACGTGAACAAAACAAAAAATAAATTTCAGAAAAATCAACTATAATTTAGTATAGACGTTTTGCCAAATCACCATGAACGGATAATGCTGTGTTATGTTTGGGCAACGTTCTGCGCAGTTTACACATTTTATGGTTGACGTAAAACCGTTTACCGAAAGGATTATTTGATGGACACTGTTGCATTAAAGAATTCATGAAACAACAAACATACGTAATTGAAATTCAGGATCTATCAAAAATGTAAGAGTTACATTTAGAGATATTAATATAGAAATAGAGCTTTCACATGCCACAATTTACCAAATTTTACTTTATGACTTTGGCCTGCACCCAAACAAAATTTAAATTGGCTGAATTTTCATTACAAAAAAATATTTAATTTTCTTCTTCAGCTAATAGGGTCATTTCTTAATGATGGATGAATGGGTAGTACCTTTTCTCATTCGATCGAAGAAAGTCCAATGCATCCAAAAAAACACATCACTGAACGACATTTCTTTGACAACCGATAAAATTACACACACAAATAAAAGGTGTCAAATTCAGCCTGTCTTTGCTAAAGAGTCAAGACAAATTGTAATTACATTAAGAAATAACCGTCACCGAGAGAAGTTAGCGGACGTTGGAACTTTATTGTATTTCATACATATTTCGATAGAGTCCTTTTAAACGACCAACACAAAATGGATGATATTTCACAAGCAATTTGTTTTATTCAAATGCTTTTGAAAAGAGTCTTTACATGAGTTCACTGACTGAAAGTTGTTATATTCAAAACAAACATTTTTTTAACAAAAATTTAATACACCTCAATCTTCCAATTGAATTGTTCCCTATTTAGAAAAAAGAACTGGTCACTTATCATCAAATCCATATTGTTATAACATATCAATTAAATCTTATATTCAAATTAAGTGCATGCATAAATTTACAAGTCCACACACTAATACTCTTAATTATACCTACAAATAAAAATAAGTACAACAACTTAATTTTATTCACCCCAACTCAATTGGCTTACCGCATAAACTGGACATGATTCTAACAATCCTCTGATGACCGATTATACCCTTGAACAAAAAAAACATACTTGGACAATGGTCACACTCCAGGAGGTGACATGCAATCAAAAAGTCACTATATCCACATAAATGGAACATGTTAATGTGTAAACAACGTAATCTCAACAACAAATAAAAACCTCACCACAAAAAAAGGAGCGAGTAATAAATTACAAAAACATATCATAGGCATATATTATAGGGGTTGACTTTATATGAGGGGACTGCGACTGACCTCAGGTCATCTCATTAGCTGAGCCTAAATCACACCGCTGCTGCTGCTGGAATCAATGCTGGCCAATTTATCACGAAACTGCCCTTCCCAATTGCCCTCGTGTTAGTTAACAACTTTATAGCACTCCTCTGTCCAAAGGATTCAATTATATAATGTCACACGATAAACCGGTTCTTCACCACAGTAAACCCCAGAGGGATCTCTTTATTTGGCTGATCCCGATATGTTATGATAAAAAGGACTCCTGCATTATGCTCATTGCTCATTGCCTATGCCTATATCCTTGCCTCGATGTTCGACGACCCTCCGCTTAAGATTAACCAACAACAACACCAACAAAAAAATTAAATTAATTTCGTTTTTGTGTGTGTGTGTTTTGTTTTTATAATTCGATGCGCTTGTAGGAACTCCCGAAGCTGGACAGAGGTCAGTGGGAAAATAATTAATTTAAAGGTTCACCGATGCCAATTCGCCGCAAACCGAACCCAAGTTCAAGTATTTTGTTATTTGGGAAATTCCGCATAACAGGGGGACTTATGATGTGATGATAAATGCCTTCCAGGCAAACGATTGTTGCACTTTTTCCGAGAGGGTTGCGATAAGGATAACAATGATGCAACAATTAAGACAACATTTTTGTTTTGCATCTATTTTTGTATTTTTAGTCTTCTGAATGCGGTTTGCGACGGACTGGGGTCGGACGGTTGGTGGTGGATGGTGTGTTGTTCTACTGTCATGCCCAGACGATTAATTTTTACAACGAAAAGACCAAAAGTATTATGTTTTTTTTTTTTTTTTTTTTTTTAGAAAGGATAGGATATTATCTAACAAACAAACAAGCCAGACTAAATGGAAGAAAAATTATTATTATTTGATCCTTCCCTTGGGCATCGGACATAATAAATGTTTGTTCTTATTTTGCAATTCTGAGAGATTTTGATTAAAAATGCAAGACTGAAGAGACATTTTAAAGGGTGACCGAACTTATTTATACCAAATTCTTTTTCTTTATGTTATAAAGGAATACAAAACAGAAACAAACGGGTATTGAATTTATTTTGTTTCAAAAAATAAAAAAAATGACGAATGACGACTGTCTGAAGATTTTATCAAATGGTTTGAGAAATGTTGTTTGCTTTATTATTCAATTCAGTATAAAGGTATATTAGGCCTTTTTGTATTTTTAAGTTTTTTTTTTTAATTTTTTGATGACGCTTAAACCTTATTAATTGTTTTTAAAACATTAATTTTATGTTTTAAATTTAAAAAACAAAAAACTAAAATTAAAAATCAGGTATTTTCAAGGTAAACTCAATCTGTTCGTATAAATTTTTCAATATTAGTGTTAGGCCATACTAGAATTTTTTAAAATCGATTTAGAGGGTTTTTGTTGCTTTCACGCAGAAATTGTTTTGAAACTTAGCTTTTTCCGTTTTTTTTTTAGTGATTTGCGTGGGCTAATAGAAAACAAAAAAAGAGGCTGAAATGCGACCCACACTGATAACTTCCCACCCCGTCTGTCGATTAGTCTTGCTGAAAAGTTTGTAGGTTTTCGTGTTTTATTAAAAAAGTTGTCAGTTGAATTATTCTTAAAAATTTAAAAATTACCAACAGTATTTTGCATATGATAATAGAGTTTGTTTTCAAAATTTTTTTTGTGAACGAGATTTTTATTCGAAACCCAATTTTTACCAATTTTAGTATCATTTCCTTATATAAACAAATACAAATTGGATGAATGAAAATAATTTGAAGTCAATATCTTCTATTGTTTACGAGATATCGAGAACCGAACATGAATTTTTACCAAATTTGCGTACTATTTTTTGTAGTTTTTTTTTATGACAAAAACGGACTGTTGCCAATATTTTTTATTTTTGAAAAGATATTTGAGTCGAAAGCAAATTTTTACCAAGTTTTAGTATTGTTTTTTTTAAGGTTTTTATTTTTCGTAAACAAAACTGTCAATTGGATTTTTCTCAAAATTTTTTTGAATTTTGAAAACAATATTTCTTATAAGACATAATTAGTTGGAAGCCATAAACTCAATTTTTTGAAAAGATATTTGAGTCGTAAATTATTTTTGACCAACTTTGAGTAATGTTTTTTCTTTGGTTTTTATTTTTTATAAAAAAAAACTGTCAGTTCGTTTTTTTTCAAAATTTTACCAGATGTTAAAAACGTTATTCATCGTTGGGAAGTTAATTAAATCTGAGTGAACATGAATTAGTCTCTCTGAAAAACTGAATCAAGGTGTAGTTTTTTAAAGTAAGGCACATTAAAGGACCAAGGAATTATATAAAAAAACAATTCTGAATTAATAAATTTTTGTAGTTGATTCAGGTTTAGACTCTGTTGTAAATGAGTTTCTTAATTTTTAGTTTAATTGAAATTAAATAAGATCAAATTGAAAATAAAATGCACGACTGGGTCGAATGAACTTGCTCCTGTATATAAACAGTCTGTTCAAAAAAGTACCTAAAGATTTAAAAATATACCTGTAAGATAAGTTTGTCTTCAAAGATATAAATGCCATTTGATTGGCAAAAAAATCGCGCGATTCATCCCAAGACACAACTCATCCTAGGACAACTCATCCCGAAAATGAAAAATACTTGTAAGCATACTTAACGAAAACAATTGTTTGTGTATTCAACTAGTTCGTTCAAAGCTTTCTTCTTTGGATAGCTTTATTTTAATTTCACTTTAGAAGAACCAGGGGTGGAATCGGCTAAGGTGATTGTTGATTGTTGACAGTCAAAATAATCGAATTTGATCTGTGTAAGGTGATGGTCAAATTGATACCTAAAAAGCTGTCGCTAGAAAAATTTGATAGTCGTTTTCCTACAAACATGTCGTTTCTGAGTAGAGCTACCAGGCGCTTACAAAAAACGAATGGAAAATTTTTTCAGTTACTTTTTTTAGGTACAAAAACACATTCCTGTGACCGACAAAGCTTATGACATTCGAAAAAAGCAAGAGAAGTAAGAATTTTATTCAAACAGAGCCAATTTCATACTTTTATTTAGATATTTTATAGGAATCAATTTAAAATTTCACCAAGGCAACAATGAATTTTGACAATTTGAATCTGAAATTGTTCAATCGAATTGAATTGAGTTGAATCATCTTACACAGACGGAATGAAAATGATAGTCAATTTGATTATCAAAAAAAACGATAGTCAACTATCACCTTAGCCGATTCCACCCCAGGATGGAAAATAAATTATCTGAAGATAAGAAAGAGGAAGAACATGTATGTTTAAATTGTAAAGCGATCGCATATTGGTTGTGTAGTTAGGTAGGTGCAGGGCCGTCGAGAGGAATTCCGGGCCCCCCCATATTTAGCATTTTTTTTAAAGTTCATGCCTACTGAAGTGGTACGTTCTAATTTCAATTACGAATAGCATGAAATTGGTTGGAATTAACGGAAATAATCATTTTTTGTTTGAAAAATTAACCGAAAAAAGTGTTAATCATCAAATCAATCTTACGGGTTCATCCAGTTTAGTTGATATGGAGGATGGGTAGAAAATAATTCTACATGCGATTAGATCAGAATCCGAACAGAATCATACATTGAATTCGATATTGCCAACGACATGTAAGTAACTGATAATACGGTCGATTAACTATTAAAAAAAATAGTATGAAGATCTATTACCTATTATGAAAATAGAATAGAGCGAAGTAAAAGTATTTGAAATTTGTCTTAAAAAAAAAACTAAGTATTTTAAAAGTTTTACATTAAATACTCTTTATTGTTTTTCTTTATATTAAAATATTGTTACAATGTTTTATTAGAGTGAGTTTGCATTCAATGAAATATTTTCTTTTGCGTCGAAATTCAGTTCCCTTGCCAAAGGTGCTTCGATGCATAGTGTAGCAAGTCCAGAAACACGATCTTGTGATGAGCACGAATGATGAAAATTCTTTGTTCTGGCAAGGACGCTAAATGAACGTTCGGCACTAGCTACGGTTACAGGTATGGTGGAAAACACACAGAGAGCAACACAAATGTTGGGGAAAATCGTCTCCAAGTTCTCGGAATAAATAGCATTGAGCAAACTCATTGGCGGAAGTTCTGCTTCAAAATTGGCTTCATAAATGTGTTTTAGATGAATTACATCTTCTTTAAACCCTTGAGACACATGCGAGTTATACTTTTGGATGAACCTTGTAGCAGAGTTTTTAATCTCAAGTTCGTCCATTGTTGAAAACTGTCATAAAAATGAAAATGTAGCATTCAAATTTTTCATCGTATCGAACCGAAGAGAAATTCCAGATATAATTGAATCAACTATGACGTAAAAGGTGTTTCTCTTGAAATTTATTTCTTCGTCTGTTTCTATTTGCTTTCCAGCTCCTCGGTTTTCTTCAAAATGTCTCTTTAATTGCCTTTTTCGGTTCGATGGAAACGATTCTGGAACATCTCTCAATCCAGTAGTAACTGCTTTGCATTCAGATAAAAATTGATCTCATCCGTTTTGAATAGTACTGTTTCTGGCTCGAAGAAGGAAACTTCCTTTATTTATAGCGCTAAGAACCTTGCACCAAATCAAAGACATCAGGACGCATTCAAATTTGTGCATATATTTTAAACTGCTTCAGCAGTTAAATTAATATCACTTAAGGCTTCTAATGATGTTCTAAGGTTTTTCAGATGATTTGCAAATGGTTTCACTGCCTCAATTCTAGCTGACCATCTTGTATTGGAAAGTTTGTGAAGGGATCCGAACACATTTTTCTTAAGAATTTCCCAACGTTGAGCACTGCTGCTAAACAAAAAATGTCCATTATTTGGCTCTCCAATAAGATTGCTATTGCCTCGTAGTCCTAGTCCCCTTTCGCCAAGGAAGAAAATGGTGTCCAATATTATTATATATAGAATTCCTTGCTATTTTTGTATGGCTGGTTTAATATACACACTTTGAAGTGACTTGATATCCTTCGAATCTTCAGTAAACAATTTATTCAAAATATTAATTAATTAGTATTACGGAAACCACAATTGAAAAACGTTTGCGTGGGATTTTCCGGTCCCCCGAAACGGAATCAAAAATTTCGTTCCCAGCAGAAAAAAAATAGAAGAAAAGAAACTTTATAAAACAGAAACCGAAATAAATATTTGTGTTTTGTTTTAAGTTGCCGGGCCCCTTATTTTGATTTTAAAAATTTTCAAAATAAAACAAATTTGAAATTTACGTTAAATTAAGTAAGAAAAGCGAAACAATTTATTATAACTTTCTTTCAATAGTTCAAAATTGCCCAATTTTTCATTAAATATAAACAAAAATATACGCCAATAACAATCAGGGGCCCAGATCGGCAAGCTTGTGACTGAAAGATTGGTAGATAACATGCAAACAGGGGCCCGATTGCGAAAGCAAGTGAGAATAGGTATGTTGATGATGAATTTAGACTACCTATATTGAAAAAAACACTCTTCTCATTGCTTTTAATTTTACGGGCCCCTAGAAAATCACGGGCCCGGGGGGTTCCCCCCCTCCCCCCCTACCCCCCTCGACGAGCCTGGGTAGCTGTCTAAAACGAATAAAGGATAGTTCATTGGCGTGGTCAGCTTTATGCAGATAGATAGATAAAGACATGTTTTTGGTGATAATAGAGGAATCTTATTGGTGGTAGAAGGTGCTTACTACAATCCAATCACATTCCTTCTTTCCTACAAGTTTTCAGTGCAAACATGGAGTTATTACGTTCAGTATATTTTGTTTCGTTAAAGTTTAAAAAAAAACAAGCATACGAACAGGTACAAGAAATTGCTATTCATGTGTTGTTTACAGTCAGGCTCTTGTGCGTTTTGGATTTTAGTTATGAAATGACACGGCGGCGTAAGCAGTAGTTGTAGAGGTTGTACGTAATACCTACATAGGTATAATGTGCAGTGCATACCTACGTTGAAAAAGTGATTCTAATAGAAAATATATATACTCTTTCTGGCCCGTTTCTTTAACTTTTACTAAGTATTTATTCTTTTATATAGGCGAAGGCAAGTAAAATATGAGTGAAACAACCTTATCTTAAAGAATAATATTTTAAAATCATATTCGTTAATCGAATGCAGTGGCGCTGCACGGCCATCGTTGGTATTTACAATAGTTATAGTTATAAAAATACATAAATATGCACCAAATGCATTAATTTGGATAAAAGATAGGAATGTAATAAAAATTTTGTCAAAATAATTTACATTTAATACAGTTAAAATAATTTAAAAAAAACTATTTTAAGATTCAAAATTTTACCTGAAAAATAAGCTGGTCTTCAAAAAATTTAAATGCCATTTTATAAATCAAAACAACTTGATTTTTCAATTTTTTTTATCGTTACAGCGGTTTTTTATTTAATTAATTTTGTATATATAACATTTTTCAATTGTGTTCTAAAAATATTTTTGGTATGCAGTTGTTTAGTGAATGTAAATATACGCTCTACATTTGAATTTCGTAAAAAAATGTTGACCCGTTTTTGAGATATAGAATTTAAAAAAAAAAGAATTCAATATTTTTTTAAAAATCCAAACAATAAAAAATTGCACTTTTGATAATCAAATATTGTTAAAGCAATATAAGAGCTTATTCAGAAAAAAAATTATTGAAATCAGTTCATAAGTTGCTGAGAAAATTAAAAAACAAAATAACGGTTCTATGAGCGGTACCTTTCCTGAGCAATACAAAAATATGTTTTTCTTATTAAAAGAAGCTAAGTTAAAAAATAAAATTTTAGAGAAAATTTAAAAAAAATCTATCGGTTTGTTTTTGAGAAAATTCGAATTTTCGTTTTTTGACCAAAAAAATTGTATGGGGGCCACTGTTAGTTTTGATCTTAAAAAAAAAATGAAAAAAATGCCTAACGCGAATCTGCTCAAAACCTTAACTTCGAAGTTTGAACTCAATCGACCCAATGGTTTAGGCTGTAGGAGCGTGGACAGACAGACAGGACAGACCGGACGGAATCGAGGGACCCACTTTTTTCAATTTCTCTACCCTCGTAATATCATGTTTGATTAAAATCTCGAGTTCGAAATTTTGCACGAATGCAAAACTTGCCATATAGTTCCTATACATGTCGCAAGTAAAAATATGAAGAATTTAAATCAACTTAATTTGATTTGTCTAAACTTACTCAATAAAATGATTTATTAATTCTTTAAATAAATGTAGATACATATAGATTGAAAAACACATTGCTGTATAAATTTTCATTAAGAACACAACATGACGTAGATAATATCCCTCGTATGCACGATTGCATGACGCGTATACGTATGGTGTATATCTGTTTAGTCTTTAAACCATATCGAATGCTCTAAAAGATAGATATCCTTTTTCCATATACCTATACTTTGAAAAAAAAAGAATAATTTACATAAAAATCAACTTAACCAAAACGAAATACTTTATTTAGTATCTCCTTCCTCTCTCCCTGTCAATTTAATTTTGCATTCCTTCTGTTTGGTATGTTTTTAGATATAAATGTACTTCGGTATTTTTGTTTGACATCAGGAGAAGAGGGTTAGGGAAGATGTTCAATGTTCCATGGATTTTTTTTTGTGTATATTTCTGTACTTTAAACTATGTAAACCATGAAAGTCAAACTCAAGAGTATTGGCAAGAGTCATAAAGCGTGAGTTATACAAGTTGTACACATCGCTCGTGCAGACAACACACAAGGAACGTGGATTTCAATGAACCAGAACTTTGCCAAGAACCACGAACTATGAAGAGGTTATGTCCTTTAAGGAAATATAATATATAAAAATGGAAAAAAAAATGTAGAAGTCAACACATTTAGTTTAGCGGTTGACATTTGTATGAAGGGATGATACTTCAAAAAATAAAAAAAAAAAAACACAAAACAAAAACAAATAAACATAAACTGACAAGAGAAAAGTTATTTAAAATATAGAAGGACAATAAGTGTGAGGAAGACTCCAGGACTTCTGTGGAGCTCAATTGAAACTTATAGAGAACAACAAAACGTTTAAATTTTTGATAAGATTTCTTTAAGTTAAAAAGTTTACTTTAAAGTTGAATGTTTATGAATATTTGGCAAACAAATATGCTATATCTAATTTTTTTTTAAAAAAGCTGTTTGTCTAGTTTACAGAAGTCGTAAATATTGGTTAAATCTTTCAAACATGTTTAATATGCCGACAAAAACTTTCTCAAACCAATTTTCTTTAATAAATTTCTAAATTTCAACAAATGTTGTGGAATTTTTTTTTACTCGTCAGCCGTTTTGGAATTAATTGAACAAAAAATCTTCATTTCTTCAGAATACAACACCGAACGAAAAAAATCACAAAAGAACCGCAGACATATGTAAGTTGTATATCAAAAACATTCAAACAAAACATACGCAACGAACGGCGAAAAAAAAAGAATCACTAACGAACACCAAATGAAATATTTCCTTCCCAGTCCTTCCAGGATTCCCTTCGAACAAGAACAAAAATAGAAACAACACACGTTATATTCTGCTGCCTTCAACTTCAAAAAGACTCCTTCCGGGTGGCTCTCCGCATATAGCTTAAGCTTGTATTCCCAAATTAAGTAAACATTACCTCATCCAAGTAACACACTTGAAAAATATCTTCTCCAACTCCAACTCCTCAACCTCAAACATAACAAACACATCAGCTACCTTGAAAAACAAAATCTGAAACAAAAGGAAAAAATGTAGAAAACCGCAGAAAAAAAAGTCCTGCCTTCTCCCAGGATACGAATGTTATGTGGTTTCAAAAGCAACAACAATAACGGAAAAATCTGCAGGAAAAAAAAACCACACACACAAAATATCCTTGAAATAAATTATTCAACAATCTGTGAGTAATTTAATGAGAGGCAACACACATCATAAATAAAATAATTCGCAGTTGCGTGAGTGTTCCTTTTGTACTTAGCATCATCATCATCATCTATGTACGGCTACGCGTCCCACCGAGCTACCCTACGCCACCAAATTAAAATATATATCCTAGAAGAAAAAAAGCCACAGCTCCCCAATTTTGATGGCATAATATCCTGCATGCATCCTTATCATGAAGAATCGTAATTAAATTTGTATTTCTTTTTATACTTTTTTGCATTTTTCCTTAAAAATGACAGAAATATTTTTGCACACATTCGTAAGGTAGGTATATATTTGAAATCCACCTGCCTTAATAATGCGATTCACGCAAAAAGGATCTGGAATCAAATTAGGACTCTTTTACCGAAAGAAATCTGTCTGGAGCGTGAATTATATTCCCTTCCTCGGCTTCGGCTCACAGAACGATACAGGTTTTCGCATACGTGGCCATAAGGATTGATGCGATTCCTTACGCCCGTGCTACCGTCGACATATGAGCTATGCATGCATGTCCTTCCATCTCTTGATCCAGTTTTCGGAAGGGAAACAGCATTCTCCAAAATAAAAATACAAAAATAAAACAAATATGCAAGAAAGTCCTTAGCATGTATTTAATATTATTTCATTTTTTACGCCCAGTTCCTCACACCTGTCAAATGCCACAACGGGAAAAAATCCTTCCTGAAGGATATACGCATACAGAAGTCGTATATAGATATATGAATCCTTGCAACCATCATCAGGATCAGGGCCATAGAACTTCTTTTGGGTTTTCCATATGTACGTATATTTTTTTTATATCCTGACTGACGTTGTCGTCGTCATCATATCCGTATGTGATGTTGGATGACGATGTGGGACAAAATTACGATGAGGTGAGGCTATTCCTATCCTACACACAACATAATGAAAAGCCTTCGGGATTTAAAACAGTGATTTTTTGGGGATTTGGCAAAATTTGACGTATGCGATGCGAGTTGTAAGGATTTTTAGGATTTATTTATTTTTCGTGCTAAATAAAGGAAAAATAATATATATATAATTCCCGCCCGGAGATGAATTTCTCTGAATGTCCTTAAGGAATGGGTGATGGTGATGATTATAAGGATGAGGATGACTACGACGATGGCATCAGAGGCGACGACGACGGTGATGATGATGATGATGATGATTATGATGATGATAACCAGAAAACGGTTGCCAAAAAATTATTATATTTTATTTTTACTCTTTCTTTCTTTCTTCTTGTCGTCTTTACTTTTTATTTGAAAGGAAAGAACCCAGTCTATAATTTTGGCTAAGAGGCATATTCAGTATAAACAGTAAGAACAAAATAATACATATAAAATAAAAGTCCAGGAGTGAGCATCAGTTATGATTCCTTTTTATGTTCCATAGATGTGTTTTAAAATGGGAATGGGGGTCGATTTTATAAGAGTCGTGTGTGGATTTTATTTTATATTTTTCAGTTTTGTCTTTGCCTTTAGACTTTTGTGGCGACCGACGCGACGGGCGGCGGTGGCAGTCGGATGGTTAAGGTGGATATGGTATAAGAAATATATTAGACTAATGCATGATTGCTTTCTCTTTTGTAAATGAAATAGGTAAGAGTTTGCTTTTGGCATATGGGAACAGGGAACCTTTTAGGGTTGATTGCAAATACTTATATGGGGGAGTTTGTTTGATAAAGCACCCAGAGATATTAAAGAGACATGTTTAAAAAAGTTTTCTTCATTTTTTGTCTATGCAAGGATTAAAACCAACTATATATCTGTGCAAAACATATCATAACGAGAATTTAACAACCCCTTTGAAAAGATCTGAAAGAAATATACAATTAAAGGACTAAACCTCGGCTCATATATAAAACTGTCTTTAAAGTTCTTTATCGCACAATGTAAGTAACAAATAACTTATGAAGTTGTAATTTGTGCCTGTTGAACATTAAACTTTGCATTAGAGTTACGATCGCAATGTAGACATATAAAAATAGCAAATATTTAAATCTTAAGATCAGAACAAAAGTACTTTTAAAAATGGGCTCCAAAAAGGAGTAAATTTTTTAAATTTTATTTTTTTATAAAAAAGATCACTTCAGTGAAAAATTTTGACCGCTTTACATTTGTTTTGAATTCTTGAACATTGCAATGAGAAGAAAAGAAAAAGTGGCGTAAGGCATTTCACATTCGCAGAGTACGGCTAAGGAACGAATATCTTCACAGTATGATCGAAGTTAGACTCAATGCTAAACTGATAGGCATTCCTAGAAGCGCGAGTACTACGATTGTATACAGTTCAAGGGGAGAAATGCAACTGACTTTTTCACTAGAACATAGTCCGTTAAAACAACAGTAAAAAGGATAAAGTAATAAACTTTACGACGATTTCGAACTGACGTAATTGAGTTAACAATGTTATTGTTACTAATCACTTTAAAGGCTCTTCTTTTAAATACTGTTCAAAAGAGGCTTAAGTAAGTATCTGAAGCGCCTGTCCAGAGATAGAAGTTATACCTACGACTTATACAACCAATATATAGGTTTTTGTGTATTGTAGCCAGATCAGAAGGAGAGAAAAAATGACTTGGATCGTCCCAAAAAACGCCAAGTGGCATAGAATACAGAAATGGTCATTTTCTTTGATGAAAGTACTATTCATATGGTTAGTGGCAAGGTGGGAATATCTCGCTTTAACTTTACAAGACAGTAGCACCCGTGGCGTGATGGGTAGTGCATTTAACTGCCGTGCTAGAAGTTCAATTCCTGCCGGTGCAACCAAATTTTTTGTTTCAATTGACAAATCCTCCAAGAGTAATTCTTGTCATGAAAAGTTCTTTCTCAAATTAGTCTTTTGGATTCGGCATACAAAAACTATAGTTCCCCTCCATCCTTGAAATGCCACGCACACAGGAATGGTTGATTGTTGTAAGTCACTAGGCCCTAGTTCTCTACGGAATGTTGCGCCATCTAACTTATTAACTTCTCATAGGAAGTTATTGTAATGGGTACGATTTGTCGAATTGAAAATTTTGAAATTTCTCGATGTTTCAAGGTCCCTAGAGTCGAAATAAAAGATTTTTAGAAAGATGTCTGTGCGTGCGTGTGTACGTACGTTCGTACGTCCGTACGTCTGCACGTTCGCGACGTTTTTTTCGTTGTCCATAGCTCAAGAACCAGAAGAGATATCGACTTTAAATAAATTTTGTTATACAGATAATAAGGCAGAAAGATGCAGAAAGGGCTCTCAAGAAAATTGCGTGGGTGGTTTTTTTTTACTATAGCAGTTTAAAAAAGGTGAACATTTTGGTTAAACCTAAATATCTCATGAACCAATGACGCTAGAGACTTGAATTAAATTTTATATTATATATTGAAACCTAATACAAAACAATTATATTTTTGGAAAAAATCAAATTAACGGTTTTTTTATAAATCGAAAAAACTGAAAAAAAAATTTGTCACCTCGAAAATTTTACGACTAAAATATGATTTCATCTCCAAAACAATTTTGTGCAACGAAGAATAATGTTTTTGACATCTGATAAAATTTTGAAAAACATCTAATTGACAGTTTTTTTTTTTTAAATAAAAACCTAAAAAAAACATTACTCAAAGTTGGTAAAGATTGAATTTCGACTCAAATATGTTTTCAAAAACTTGAGATTATGGCTTCAAACTTATTTTATCTTATTAGAAATATTGTTTTCAACATTCTGAAAATGTTGAGAAAAATCAAATTGACAGTTTTTTTACTAAAAATAAAAACCTAAAAAAAAATTAATAAAAGTTGACAAAAATTGATTTTCGACTCAAATATCTTTTCAAAACCTCGAGATATTGGCTTTAAACTACTTTTATCTTTCAAAAATTATTGTTGTTAACATTGAGTAAAATTTTGAAAAAAATCTTATTGACAGTTTTTTTTACAAAAAATTAAAAACCGAAAAAAAATTAACAAAACTTGGTAAAAATTGATTTTCGACTCAAATATCTTTTCAAAAATTTGAGATAATGGCTTCTTACTAATTTTAACTTATAAGAAATATTGTTTTCAACATTTTGAAAAACTTTGAGAAAAATCGAATTAACAGTTTTCTTACAAAAAATAAAAACCTAAAAAAAAAATGTATAAAAAGTGTTAAAAATTGATTTTCGACTTAAATATCTTTTCGAAAATTTTAGATTATGGCTTCCAACTAATTTAAACTTATAAGAAATATTGTTTTTAACATTAGGAAAAATTTTGAGAAAAATCCAATTGTCAGCTTTTGTACAAAAAATTAATAACCTAAAAAAAATTTAACAAAACTTGGTAAAAATTGATTTTCGACTCAAATATCTTTTCAAAGATTTGAGATAATGGCTTCTAACTAATTTTGACTTGTAAGAAATATTGCTTTCAACATTCGATAACATTTTGAGAAAAATCGAATTGACAGTTTTTTTTACAAAAAATAAAAACCTAAAAAAAACAATACTAAAACTTGGTAAAAATTTACTTTCGACTCAGGTAGCTTTTCAAAAATTACAAATATTGGCTTCAAACTTATTTTATTTCACAGAAAATATTGTTTTCGATATTCAGTAATTTTTTTTAAATCCAACATTCCGTTTCTTCATAAAAAAATAAAATCTATAAAAAATAGTACGCAAATTTGGTAAAAATTGATACATATAGACAAACTTTTTAGCAAGACAAATCGACAAAATCGACAGACTGGATGAGAAGTTATCAGTATGGGTCGCATCCCAGCCTCTTTTTAGACTTGGATCTATCCAACTTGGATTGATCGGTTCAAAATTTCTTATTCAACCAAGGAAGGATTAATCTAAGCCGAAGGTAGCTATTTC